>CAVNYN010226391.1:0-213144 GCA_963692815.1 Nyctanthes arbor-tristis
TAGAGGTTTTGTCAGTTCGTCCAGGTGCTGGAATTATAGTTCATTGTCAGATCAATCTGCTTTTGAAGAACCTCAAGTTTCTGCTGGCCATTCTTGGGGATACACCCTTTCAATGCACAGATTTAGAAGAAACCAAGAATATTTTAGCAGAAATAGAGTGTATAGCCAATGAAGCAGGGATTTTCTTGTTTTCTTTCTTTTTCACAAAAAATCTCGTCCAAGAGAAGGAAATGGATCAGGCGCTCTCTTTTTTGCTACCAAAATTTGGGATATTGGAAGCTGAGATCAAAGAGCACTGTACCAGATTCTCAGATGTTCCAAGTCCAAAGACTCCTACTGTTTCAGTATTTATTGTTGACTCTGTCATTGATGATTGAGATCATCAATGACAGAGTCAACAATAAATACTGAAACAGTAGGAGTCTTTGGACTTGGAACATCTGAGAATCTGGTACAGTGCTCTTTGATCTCAGCTTCCAATATCCCAAATTTTGGTAGCAAAAAAGAGAGCGCCTGATCCATTTCCTTCTCTTGGACGAGATTTTTTGTGAAAAAGAAAGAAAACAAGAAAATCCCTGCTTCATTGGCTATACACTCTATTTCTGCTAAAATATTCTTGGTTTCTTCTAAATCTGTGCATTGAAAGGGTGTATCCCCAAGAATGGCCAGCAGAAACTTGAGGTTCTTCAAAAGCAGATTGATCTGACAATGAACTATAATTCCAGCACCTGGACGAACTGACAAAACCTCTAGTGCTTCAACCAGAAAATCGACAAAACTTGCTACAAGAGAGCCATCAGTCCAACACTGCTGCAGCTTTGGAACTGCAAAAAAATCCACAATCTCTTTTAAGAAAGTACCAATCTGTCTTAAATATCTTTTAGAACTTTTATCTTTATAAAGGTGATATGCCGATTCCTCAAGAATCCTCAATCGATCAATAAATCTGCCATGATTCCGATCTGGACCGTATTTTTATGGCATAACGGACAAGGGCTAATAAGTGATGTCCGTTCCACTGAAGGGTTCCGACTTGTCGTTGCTGAAGTTGGTGTCTCATTCCCAGAACTTTAGACAGATATTCGAAAGAAGGTGTGACATTTGGATCCATGAGAGTGAGGATGAAAACTCAGATGATGAGAGGGTATGAGGAGAATGGGAGTGATTTGAAGAAAGATTTGACTTTTGCCTACACCAACAGAAAACAAAATGAGTTGTTATTCCATAAATTATTAGGACCAGTTGAATCAAAATAATGTCATAAATTATTATTATTCGGTTTCTTGTTCAAAAGACAAGCTGGTTTTAATTATTACATATTTTATATTTAGATAAGCTAGTTTTATTTTTAAAGGACAAGTTGCAGTATATAGTATTAAGGACCTGTTAATTTTTTTGCCACCAAGCATCTCCAACAATATGCTGCATCTGGTGCAAGTTTTGCACCAAAATTTTGCAAAAGAAACTCTATCCCATTTAGTCTTTTTTTTTTTTTTGGGAACAAACTATCCCATTTAGTCTTTATCAAATGCATCTTTTTTTTTTCTTTTATTTGTTAATTTCTAACAATTAAATTTTGGTTACTTATTCTATTATTATATCAACTAGATTTTTCACCTGTGCAATTGACGGATAGAGATTTGGTGAAAAAGTCATACATCAAAAGTAGTTTAATAGGAATTTATATACGTAATGTCATAAAAAAATATAAAAACTATCACATTTACAAATATAACTTGAATTATAAAAGGAGGTCTTGGATGAAATAGTATCAAAGTCTTTCTTACAATAAAAAATTTGTCACATGTATTTGCTCTAGAAAGAATTTTTGCCTAAACGATGTGATCTCCTTGTTTTGAGTATAAGTCTCGTGCCACTACACAAAATATTAATATAACAAAATTTTTCATCCAAAGTTGATCTATTAATGAGTATGTCTGAAAATAATTAATACCTTTTATCTTATATATATTTGAACAAATTTTTAACATTTTCAGATTACCTGCAAAATAGGAATATACTATGGTCCAATTTCAATTTTCACAAATATTAAGAAAAATACTATTAATAGTGTTGAAAATGTAAAATTTAATATTATTAAATCGTGTTTTATTTGATTGCAGACTATATTTTTATTTGATTTTTTTGTATATTTTTATTAATTGGTTACTTTCAAATAATTTTTCCCATCGAAACAAAATTTCAAACAAATTTTCAGTTTTAGTTATTGCTTGTTGATATTTTGTATTTCTTTGTGAAATATTACACATATGTTATGTATTACATATTATTTATAAAAGAAAAAATAAGGGCATCATATAACATAATAGATAAAGATTTAAATCATGTAGTTTTTAGTAAATACGAATCGGCAGAACAAAGAAACAGTTAAATTTACCAAACATTTAAAATTTGCTTTTAGACCTACAAAAATTTTGGGAAAAAAGTTTACCAAACACTAAACTGATTCTTTTCATAGTGCTTTTTTATCCAGCATAGTGGAAGTTGTTTATTAGAGAAGTTTCAACAATACCAAACTAAGCCTAAATACATGTTTAATATTTTACGTGTATATCATCTAATTTATTTAATATAATTAATTGACAGTCTAATAATGCATATCGGGTATGTATATACCCGTATTCGCTCGATACTCGTTCACATAAAAATCTTTATATACTCATAAGAAAGTACCTTTCCAGCATACCATTTTAACTAGATAATACCTCATTTCCTCACATACCTTTTTAACTGAGTACACTTAGTTTTATTTTGTATAAATACTCATAATACCACATTGCTATTTTAGTTTAGAAAATAACAAATATTTTTTTTTGAGTAAATAAATACTTCATTATCAGAAAATCAACCGTGGTTTCATGTACAATGAAATAAAAAGAGGAATGTAATCAAACCAAAAGTTATCTACACACGGACATATCGCATACTACGCTAATGCAAGAGCAATGCCATTCTCATTCCATGAAATATGCTTGCATGTTAAGCAACCGGCTAAAACCATGAGATGACAAATATGACGGTATATATGAGCAAATAAAAAATATAAAACTTAAAAAAGTGGCATAATTTTATAATGAGAATCATTAAAGGCGTAATAATTATATTGATAAATATAATATTAATATGACAAAATTTTTCATCCAAAGTTGACATGTCAATAGTTATGTTTGAAATTAATTATTGCTTTTTATATTATATATATTTGAACAAATTTTTAGTAATTTAGGAGTATCTGGAAAATATAAATATACTATGGTACAATTTCAGTTTTCATAAATATTAAAAAATGTAATTAATAATGTTGAAAATATAAAATTTAATATCATATATCCGTAATATACCACTCTATTTATTAAATATTTCATTTTAAATAATACTGTTATCGATTAAAATGCACATTAAATAAAATTATAAAAGAAAATTAATATTTTAACTATTTTTTAATGCGAAAGAGTACTATCTATTTTAAGACAGATGATAAATGAAAAATGGACTAATTTTATGAGACGGGGGGGGGGGGGGGCATCACAATAATTAAATTTGTACAATTAATAATTAGGAAAGTTTTGTAAGATAATATAATGAGTTTAATTTAGTTTTATTAGTATGAATTTTTGTTTTAAGTTTGTATAATATTATTTGTGGAAATCAAGAAAGATTTAACGAATATTTTTAAACATACTACTTAAAAACATGTTTAATTTTTATTTTAATTTATTTTTTAAATCATGTAATTTATTTAATATTATTGGTCACCATATTATTAGCCTTTAAGTATATATATAGTTAATAAAAATATTTTCTTTGAGTGAAAACATGCTAGAATAATAAAAAAAATTGGTGAGATTAATGAAAAAATTAGTGTCAATATAATTAGCCTTTAAGTATATATGTGGTTAATAATAATATATTAGTTGATTGTTTTAGTATATTTGAAAATTTTGTGAGATTAATAAAAAAATTTGTGTCAATATAATTAGCCTTTAAGTATATATATATATATATATATGGTTAATAATAATATATTAGTTGACTATTTTAATTTTTTTGAAAAATTAGTGAGATTAATAAAAACTTTAGTGTTAATATAAGCCTTTAAGTATGTATATGGCTAATGACAATATTTTCTTTGAATGAAAATATGAGAGAATAGTAATATATAAATGAAAATTATTAACAAATAAAAGAGTTGGCATAATGGTTTGAAAGCATATCACTCTTGACATGTAGGTCACAAGTTTAATCCTTCGCTATTACGTTTATAACAATTTTTTTAATTAAAAGTGACATCTAGTGTGGTATGGCATTGTGAAAAATTGTACTAGATAGAGCTTTAGACAAGAAATATTTTCTAACTACGCCAGATGAAATTGTAATTGTGCCAAGCAAACTATAATTTAATATGTGCGTAGACTAAATAAAGATTATGATGCATTCACTACTATAGAAAAAGCATAATAGGAGTCGGTTGTAATGAGAAATATGCGTCAGTTGTGGCAGTGACGCTATCGGCAGTGACGCGAATTGTTAAAATATACACATCAGTTGTTGAGCGATGCCTAAATGTACCTATAAGCGTCGGTTGTTTCACAAAAACTGACGCTTAAAGCCAAGTTTAAAAAATAAATAAATAAATAAAATGGACAATATGCTTCGGCTATTAAATAGGAACTGATGCCTAAAGTCAACTTTAGGCATCAGTTCCTACTTAACAACTGATGTCTATTGTCATTTTTTTTTGTCATTCTTCTCTAGATCCGCCAGCCAAAGTAACTAAAGCCATCAAGATGCAAAATTCAAACTCAAAATTCAAATTTATGAGATTGTAGTTCATTTTTTTCATCAAACACAAATAATGCCATTAAAATCTCAAACTCGTTTTCCATAAAAAAATAACTAACATAGAATACTGAACAAACTCGTTTTCCATAAAAAAAAAAACCAACATAGAATACTGAACAAAACTTGAGCAATCAAGTGAGCAAAATATCCATATTAGGGAAAAATGAAAGAGTCAAGAAGAAAGAATTACTTTGCCATCATATTCCCAGGGGAGAGAACTTCTGGTTGAACCTTGGAGTAGCCGAAATCACAGATCTTGAGGCGCAGTGCTGGACTTCCATGTAACAGAGTATTCTCCAATTTCAAATATCTATGACATATTTGCTGCCACCCCAAAATAATTTTTCGAACATTAATCACATCATTTCAACGATGAAAATTTTGCCTTGAAAATCGAGAATTACAAAGAATTACATGAGTATGTTTTGGAAAGGAATGGAGGAAGAAGAGTGTTATGGCATACCATGGAATGACAAAAACCGACCCCAGAGATCAACTGCTGAAAGAAGTACCTTTTATGTATAAATAAATAAATAAATATATATATATATATAAACACACACGCATAGAATTTTTATATACATAATAGGCATCAGTTGCTTGAAGCAACCGTTGGTATGCTTGAAACAACCGATGGTATGCCTATTATGTATATAAAAGTTTTATATACATAATAGGTAGGATTGGTACCGATGCCTATGATTTATGTATTTATATAAATACATAAATCATAGGCATTGGTTGCTTCAAGCAGCCGATGCCTATTAAAAAGGCGTTGGTTCCTAACAAGGAACCGACGCGTATAATAACAAATAGGATTCGGTTGCCTTATGGCAACCGATGCCTATGTCAATGTGTATGATATACACGACGGTTTCTCTTGTATAACAAGTAAATTAATTTTAAAAATGCCCCAGGGTGCTGTTTAGGTGCCGTTTTTTACAAGAACAGATGCTAATGTCATTTTTTATTTCAAATTTTGTAGTAGTGATTATAGAAAATATGACATTTTTAACCCTAAAAACATGAATTTTTTACAAGTCAAGATAAACAAGGTCAAACACTCCAAGTGCCATTGATATTTTGAAATATTGTCTCATATGTCTTGTTAACTATAAGCAAGATTGTTAAAATCATGCTTTTGGATTGAATCGAGCATAGGTCTTGTAAATCAAATCGGTATCGAATCTTAAATCATAAGATTTTACCTAGACTTAATTTAAAATTACCAAAGAATTGGAAAATAAATTTTTAACCGTAAGTGAACAGTAGTAAGTGGGAGACCAAAAATAAAAAAAAAAAAAAGAAGAAAAGCTATAATCTAGAAACCCTTTTCTAATACCTTTCAAGTTTCATGTTGGCTGTAATTTCAACTTTGAAGGCCCAAAAACTGATACAGAAATGAAGAAAATGCAGCAAGAAATGAGGAGATGTGCCGGGGAAAACAGGGCCATAATGAAGAGAAGAAACGTAGTGAAGGAAAAGTGCTTAATTTTTCTGCAGATTTTTTTCAATACAAAATGTACATTACAGCAACAACTTAAGTGGACTTTTTATGGACACACAATAAGACTGATATAAAATTACAACCCTTGGTATGAGTTATGTTAACATTATCCTCCTTGACGATTTTTTTTTTTTTTTTGGGGAACTCCAAGTGCTACTCCCAATTGTTGGAATTTTGAATTAGGAAGTGCTTGCGCAAGGATATGAGCCACTTGTTCTTCGGACTTGCTATACTTGAGCTCCATCTTCAATTACATCTTGAATGAAACGGTACTCCTCCATAGCCGCAGCTTGGTATAAGCCCGACTACAATTCAGCGTCCTACACTGGATATTTTTGTTACTACATAACCAGTTGGCGAATAGAAAAACCATAAGAAAAACCCAAACTTGACAACAAATTTCTGTACAATAACGTAAAGGAACAACAAACGAAAAACATATACAGTTACAAGTTTTGAATGCAGCATCGGTACAAAAGTCTCTTGATGCGGTTGCTCTGTTTGCTGGCCTAAATTGGTCTTATCTTTGGAAGTTTCCTGCTCCACTCTACTAGCACTCTTCGTCTTGGATGATTCCTATAATTTAATATATAGTAAGAATAATAGTGCACACATTGGGTGTTTGTTTACAAGAGTAAGTAGAAAGCAGCACATACCTTTACTTTCTTATAATCACTTTCTAGTGGACCCTTCCTCCTAACTTATCTTGGCGCCCCATTTGTTCCAACATGCTTCGGGTCCTTGATCTGAGGGCCAACTGCAGTACTTCTTCTAGACTAACATCCTAGTGAATTTCATTCCAACTTCTGGCACTGTAGGATCACCATCTTCTATCAAAGTAGTCTCCACATTCTCTTCTTCCGCAGTCTATGTCCCATTATCATCCAAGC
Organism: Nyctanthes arbor-tristis; assembly: GCA_963692815.1. Classification (NCBI taxonomy): domain Eukaryota; kingdom Viridiplantae; phylum Streptophyta; class Magnoliopsida; order Lamiales; family Oleaceae; genus Nyctanthes; species Nyctanthes arbor-tristis. The sequence continues at coordinate 7,261 of CAVNYN010226391.1, forward strand.
CATCCTGAACAATCATAGGGTCATTACTGACCAGTTTGTTAGAAGGAACCTAATCTAGTTCTGTAACTTTATCAAAAAACAATATGAATATGAATAAGAATTTAAACAAACAATAAACGATGACAAACAATAAACAATAAACTAATTATTTCTATTATGTATATCTTAGTAATATATATAAATAGCTAGTTTCTAGAAAGAGAAAAAAATTTTTTCCTAAAAACGCAGCCTTTATTTCATCAGAAATAAATGTACAAAAGGGAAAAGGGCACATTTTTGTACAAAAGGGAAGAGGGCATGTCACCCTTTTCCCATGACCCAACAGACCCACAAAAATCATCCACAAAAACCATTTCAATTTACAAAACACATTAAATCACTCATATCACTCATTTCAATATTCGTGAGTCATTTTAGTCTACTATAATCACAGGGAAATCAACCTTTCATAGTAAATAAATATTGTACGGAAAAATATAAAGTAAAATTCTTCACATGCCAAATTTTATAATAAAAAAATGGCACCAGAATAGTCAAGCATCACCAACAACTGACTTTTCTCCATTATCGAGTATCAAAAACCATATTTACCTATTAGACGACGACAAAAGCAACACACAAATCAAAGACTAAAAATTCTAAGAAAAAAACCCACAAATCAAAGACTAGAAATTCTAAGAAGAATTCCACAAATCAAAAACTAAAAATTCTAACAAGAAAAACACAAATCAAAAACTAAATATTCTAAGAAGAGACACAAGATTTATAGAAAAAAGACCCTAATCAAACAATCCAATACAAACACATATAAATATCCATACAAATAGAACCCAAAAAAAAAAAAAAAACACATAATTCAGTCAAGATAAACTAAAGGACGTAGAAGAAAACTTACCAGTAAATGAGTTTAAGACATAGAGACAACTTCCTGATAACTAATTATAATTGATTTATATTTTTCCTTTCGAAATTAAGTGAAAGATAGTAATTGGACAGTGATCTGTTTGCTCCATTTGGACAATGAAAATCAATCTTTTGCTCTGAGAATCAGTATTTTGCTCCATTTGGACAATGAAAGATAGTAATTGGACAATGAAATGAAGGAAAGCTTGAGTATTTTGTTATGTTATGCTCCATTTGCTTTTTTTTTTTTACTTATTCCTCTGATTTATTAGTTGAATCTTTTATTTGGATTTCCTTAAATTTGCTAATCTTTGACCAAAAATTACTAGTAAATGACTTTAAGAATTTCTATTAATTACATATAAATAAAAACTTACCAGCTCAATCAAGTTTTAATTGCACAAAGTTTTATTTTTCCTTTTCAAATGAACTGCAAGATAGTAAATGCTCCCAATTTGAAGTGCGATTTTTCCTTTTAATTGAAATGAAATTTGCTAATCTTTGAACAAAAAATACCAGTAAATCCTTAGTCTTTTGTTCTGTTACCTTCTCCATTTCAGTGGATTGTTCTAAGAGACAGTAATACTTACAATTTTTCATTGAAAAATGGGAAAAAAATTTAAATTCAAGAACACTTACTTGCTTCCATCGTCGACGGCTACCGGCTTCTGGACAATGTAGGTCGTCGATCGTCTCTCCTCAGCGGGATTCGCCAGAGTTGAGTCACCAAACCTGTGTTTTGACTGGGCAATGTGGGCTATAAAGCTTCCTCGCGCTCGGTTAACTCTCCTCTATCAGCCTTTCTTCTGCTGCCAGAAAACTCCTTGTGATAGTTCACCAGAGATGGGTTGGGGTGAGGGTCGCTACGTTTTCAGAGGGAAGTGAGGGAGGCGAGACTGAATGGCAGAGCGCGAGGGAAATGTCAGGGGTTCGAGGGAGTGGTTGGAGGTTGGGGTAGTCAATTTCTCACGATATCTCGTCTCGGGTTTTCTTTTGGGCAATATATCGAATTACATGTATCATTACTCAAGTTGAATTTGGAGTCAATAATATTTGGGGTGAAATAAGTTTCATTCTTTTATTTTTGGGTCTTTTTGTTGCTACTGATATGTGATTATATAAAAGTATTCGGTTATTATATTTACCGCATCTTAGTGTACACCTAAAAGTTTTGATTTCAAGAGTCCCTTTTAAGAACTTTTTAGAAGTTTTGTTAAAAAACGTCTCACTCATGTGACATACATGGATATATGCTATGTAGGTTTGAAATACACGTAACGTATATCTATACACATAGCGCACATCTACACATGTTGGCGTTGGATTTTATTTGAATCCTAGTGAACAAAGTGTAGACCCAAGTGTCATGAATATAAAACTAAGTTCTAAACTTCAAGTCTCCTTTGAGGGAAATTGTTCTAAAAAAGTGGATCTCTTAAATGAACCTTGCCCCTATTTATTTATAGCCTTTACTAAGAGGGGGTGAGTTGAAATTGTACAATTTTTCAGGGTTCTGCCATCAAGTACATCACAAGTACAAATGGAACATTTTAAGTCAGAAATTTTAAGCACTGTCATCCAAGTAAAATATAAGTACAACTACTCTGACTAACTTGTCTAAATAACTAATTTTAACCAGCTCTCATCTCAGCTGTTGTGGGAGAGAAGCTAGTAATTGAAGTCTAGGACTGCCAAATAGAGAATTTGACTAAGTGTTCCAACTCCTATTCAAGCACCTCTGGTCGGGGAGTTAACAAATGTGACTTGAGATTTCTTGATATGAAATTTTGGCTAAGTGTTCTAGTTTTTGTCTCAACACCTATAGAAGGAGAGCCGGTGAATAAGGCCTTAGATATTCCAGCTCCTATCCCAGAACCTCTGGGAGGGGAGCTAACAAGATTTCTTGATATGAAATTTTGGCTAAGTGTTCTAGCTCTTGTCCCAGCACATGTGGGAGGAGAGCTGGTGAATGAGGCCTTAGATGTTTCATATCTAAGGTTATTGAACTAAGCCTATGTATGTAATTAAGATTTGGGCTTCAGAGGTATTGAAGACATGCTACGTAATTTTAAATTTGAGTTCTCAACTGAGGTGGCAGAAGATGTGGCAGCAGTCCTAAATGAACCCACAACACACGCCACATGAAAACTTTCAAAAAAGTTTTTGAAAATTTTCCCTAATTTCAAATATAAAATTAAATAACTAATAATATAGGTTCTATCTTCTTAACTATATTTATCGATTTGTTCTTCCTTAAAAAATTAGACCGATTGCATGTAAAGAAAAAAAGGCAATAAAAAAATAATAAAGAATGCATCAATTCCTGTGTTTATCGATTTATATTAAGTCTTTTTGGTTTTAAAATTTTGCATCTTTCAACCATGATTCATGTAAATATTGTTTAAAAATAAAAAATAAATAAATTAATGAAATTAAAATATTACATGCTAGATTTTCATTAAAAAAAATTACATGCAAGAACAAAAATCTATTTATTATTTGGCAATAAATATTACCCATAACAACATCATACATTTTAAATATTTTCGTTGCATAATGGCAAGTTCTTTAGCTGTTTTTATATGTCTTATTATTGATGTACATTGTTGACGACTTACTGTTCAATTTCTTATAGCTTAAAGTATTATGAATGGTTCTTTTTATACATCATACGAGTGAAAAAACTAGTATTCTTTGTAGTCAAATCACTTGTGAAGTTCTAATAGAGGCTGCCATATAATCCACTTTATCTAAGGAATGAGCCTCCCTTTGTTACTTTTGCAGGTTCACTTTGGAGGAGTTCTGAAATATGATTCCAAAATTGATTGTTCCCTTGTGTACCTTAATAGACTTCTTCCAATACCAAAATGCTTTTGACTTGAATTACTCATAACTAAAATACTTCCTCTATCCAAAAAAGATAGCACATTATTCTATTTTCGTATATTCCAAAAAGATAATCCAATTGCTAGTTCGAGCTCGTATTTAAATTTTTCATTCCAATATTTGTCCCTAGTTAAGAGCATCAACATTAGCAGTGTTAAACTAGGGTGTTAGTAAAGTTCTTAGTTAACAAGTCAAAAATATAATTACATTAGTGGTGGTAATGAAGTTGTTAAAAGAATCTTTTTAACAACTTATAAAGTTAACAATAATTTTAACAACTCATGTGGTCAATTATATTTATTTTCTTTATTTTTTATATTGTTTATAGGTTGAATTAATTTAGTCATGACCTACTTTTAACTTAAAGTTGAATTATAAGGGTTAGTTTAACACCACCAGCGTGTGAAATATTAATAGCTAAATTTAATATTCTTACGTAGCACTTAACAATTACTAAAACTCACCTTTATTGTTTATGTGGATAGTTAAATCTAACAATATCAACGTAGATGCTCTTAACAACTTAAAGTACTTAAGTACCAAACTTTAAGGGAAGAATGAGTTAATTAATTTTATTTTATTTTATTTTATTTTTGGCATAATATCTAAGGTGTTCACAGAATTCTAATGGATAAAATTGGAATAACTGTACTCATTTTAATATTAATCCTACTTTAATAATTGATATTAATTCCAAATCATTAACTATGCAAAAGTGATGTAACCATGTGTAGTCATCTCTCGAGGTTGGCCGACCATGGTATTCCACTAATTCTATTGTATTTTGTTGTGCATCATATGATAAGAGAGTCCACGTATTCTAAAGAAGAAAAATAATGGATTCCTGAGAAACGGTTCATCCGTACCGCTCAATTTTTCAGTAATGTGATTTGGATAGTGATTGTCTGGGGAATCTATATATAAATCAATGCACCCGTAACTAGTGGAAAGCGGTGGCAGGGAAACTAACTCGTTGATAAAAGGGATTCACCGTGTAGTAAGTCAAGGGTGTCGACCACAAAGAATAAGGCCATTGTTAGATGAACAAATTAAGTAACCCAGCGGTAGGCTTGAGAGGAGACCTATAATTTGCTTAGGCCAACCGGTACGACTGCCATAGGTTGTTCACGAAAACCGTTTTACGTCTTTCTCGATTGAAAAATTCTATTCGGACAAATAAGTAGACAAAAAAAGTGACAAAATGGAAATGTAGTCTATGTGATAATCACTAATGAAAATATGATGTAATGTGTTAAAAAACAAGATGATGTCATGTACCAGTTTTATTTAAATTTTTATAAATTATTTTGTTCAAGTAGCACACTTCCAATTGATTAGGATGTGGATTTGTATCTATTTTGTAATTGACCCTACCCTGCATGAAACCCAATAAACGACGACCAACTGATGAAGATTCTCCCATTCAATTGGCATAAAAATAATGGATAATTAATAATTTTGTTCCATCTCTTTGAACGCACATAAATTTGAAGACAGATTTTGGTGGCAATCAAACTAGTATTTCTAGCAAGATATCATCACTCATATCCATGATGGCCTCCGGTTGAGACTACTTACTGAATTGGAAGATGAGAGAATTTGAGAAAAAAATCTAATCTCTGATGCTTGTCAAACTTGAACATACATACGTATACAAATGGAAATAACACAACTTGGATTCGAAGAAGGAAAATTTCAAAATTTATATCTCAAGTTACGCACCCCAACGAGTCCGATTCCTATTTGAATAGGAAAGTTTTTAAGTTTCCATACGAATTAACAAAAAAAAGTATATTAAGTAAGTTTTTACCATATTTATCTATTAAAGATCTATTAAATTAATAATTTAATAAATAATAAAACAATTACAGTAGTATCGAATTTGGTCCGAGAGAGAATCAGAGATATTTACCCTAAAACCAGTATAACATCATCATGTTAAATTAATACAGCATTCCGAGTTTGTAATCCTAGCACTTAAAGAATCATGGATCCATGCTACCGCTAGGAGCACAGGCAGGACTATGCATGACGAGTTGTTATCACCAGGCATACATGATTACCAATAATCTTTACAAGAACAAGCTCCATTTCTGAAATGGTGAAATCGACTACGATCTCTAACGACAATCTCCCTGTCAAACACCTTTGATATAATTTTTATTGCAAGGTGGCAATCTGCACATACACGTAAGTTCTTCACGACTCTGATTGGGGTCCCAGGTGGAGTACTAATTAGCACAAAAGCAATTGCAATCTTCTCACTATGGTAAGACAAAGCAGTTTCCTTCTCTTCTTCCTCTATGTCAGCAAGGACATTTGATGTATGAGGTGCATAACCTTCCAATCTCAATAACCTTGTCATCTCCAAAAGCATTGTATATATAGCCTCAGTTTGAGGGTGAGATTTATCTCCCATGACAAATTCATGTACACGATTTCCTAACTCAACAAGGCTATACCCTGGCACTTTCCTCACACCTTCTTTAAGCATGGTTGTCCGTACGTAATGAACATCCGACCAACGTTGTTCAGATGCATAAAGGTTAGAAAGAAGCACATAGTCTCCACAATGTTTAGGCTCCAACTTTCTCAGTTCATATCTAGCAACCTCCCCCAATGATAAATGCCCGTGTATCGTGCATGCACCCAATAACGTCCTCCAAATAACAGCATTAGGTTTTATTGGCATGTTTTTAATGTATTCATAGGCTCTATTCACCTTACCTGCCCTACTCAACAAGTCGACCATACAACCATAATGCTCAATCTTAGGCACAATGCCAAATTCATTGGTCATCCTCTCAAAATAAGCAAAACCCTCATCTACCATTCCACAATGACTACAAGCATACAATACCCCTACAAAAGTGATCTCAGTCGGCACTAATTCCCTCCTCTCTAACTCTTTGAAAAGCTCAAGTGCTTTCTCACCAAATCCATTAATGGACAACCCAACTATCAATGAAGTCCATGACACCACACTCCTCTCCTCCAACTCACAAAAGATTCTTTCTGCATCTCCAATGTTCCCACACTTCGCATAAAGATCAAGAAGTGCATTTGCAGCATGCAAATTTTTATCCAAACCCACCTTCAACATGTACACATGAGCCCTCCTACCCAAAGTCAAGGCACCAAGCTCAGCACAGGCAGTAAGTAAACTGACCAAAGTAAACCCATCTGGTTTCACACCCTCCAAGCCCATTCTCCTATAAAGAGTCAGCGTCTCGTTAGGCTTACTATTCAAAGCATATCCATTAATCACTGAATTCCAAGCCACAAGATTTTTTTCGGGCATTAACTCAAACACAGTGAGAGCACTTTCAGCTTGACCACACGCACCGTAAAAATGAACTAAAGCATTTTGAACAAAAACCAAGGTTCCAAAGCCGACTTTCAGGGCAATACAATGCACCTTTTCACCATCTCTTAAGGCCATCAACTTAGCAATGGCTTTGAGAAGAAAGGGATACGTGTGTGTGTCGGGTTCGACAGAACTGACACGCATTTGCTCGTGTATATCTAGAGCTGGTGCGGGATTTTCACTCTCAGCATAGCCTCTAATCATAGTGTTCCAAGTGAAAATATTTGGGTCGTGGATTGAGGTGAAGATTTTGTGTGAATATGACATGGGGGCTGAAAAGGAGACACTGGCGAATATCAAGTGTTTGCCCATATCTGGGTTGGAAACAAGGATACCGTGTCTGATCGAAAAGGCATGAACTTGCCTTAATTTGTGAATTGAGGAGGCGCAGGAGAGTAAGAGAGCAATGCATTTCTTTAGAATGTATGGCTTTGTAGGTTCAGAAGGTACAAAATCTGCAAGATTTGTTGAGAATAATGCGTGCGATGATATAAAATTTGGAGAGACTGATGCATAAGAAAAGAATAGTTTCTTTGGGTGCATATCAAATCATCACTAGATATCTATAATACTGGTGGTCATATTAACAGAATATAAAGCACACATTTTATACGCCTCATCCATTCCTATGATGATATCTTTCCAACATAAAGACGTGTGCACTTCCGATCTTTCTATTTTGGTTGCTGCAGTGATTGATGCCTGGTGGTTTAAGGGTTGTTATGTAGAAATGCTTTTTTTATGCCCCCGGTTATCAGCGACAGCCCTGAAAGAATAATTAAAAAGATATATGTCGGGGACTAAAAAAGAAGAAAGAGTAAAATTGCACGTGCAAGTTAAAATAACCAAAGAAGACTTCGCTTTTCAATTTTGGGGAGTCAGAGAAAAATGAATGTTTCTCCTCAAAGTGCTTTAAAAATCAAAAAGCGTGACCAGAAGTCAAGGTGAAGTTTATTTCAGACCTAAGTGGAAGAAAGCAAAGTCAAAGAGTAAAAAGCATATAAGGCCTGTCTAAGCTATAAGATCAAGCTTCAAACTTAACCAGGGGTTAACCAAAAATTAAGCAATTTTTTTCAGAACACAGCCTCCATTTTAGCTAGAATAGATCCAAATGTATTTAACATATCATTTTATCTCTAAAAGGAAGCTTTAAATTGTTCAACAATTTCAGCATCCAAGTACAATCAAGAATTTATCTCTAAAATTTAGTAAGATATCTCCTATTGCTCACTATCTCATAACAATTCAAATTGTTGCTCATCTAAATTTAAAATTTTCTTTCTTAATAGTGAAAAAGCTTCTTCATTGACAGTTAGAAACATAAATTGTTCGTTTGCCTAGAAAAAACTATTCACTTGTAATTACAACTGATTATCAATTTTTAATTATTCATACACTAAAAATACGAAAGATCGGAAGAGCGTCGTGACTATGCCGGCATTTTATCCAGAAAGATTAACACGGTATAATAAGTAAATTAATCAGCACTGAAAAACTCACCTCATTCAACTAGACTGTGCAAATTCTGCATTCTGTCGCAGGAGTCACCCAGATTGCAAATGCAGTAGCAGAAATTCAGCCGCCTTTCACCGGAGTTCCGCCTTCAGCTCTATAATTTGGAAATGGGGAGTCTTTTTAATATGCGGGCTGTGCTTTGCAGAAAACCTCGTGAACATTACTCAAATATATAATTAATATCGTGGGAAATATTTTCACAATTGGTAACGTGTTAATATTATGTGGAAAATTATATGTATCCGACTTATTCATATTTTAGCAGTAATAAAAAAGGACATAAATAATTAAATATATGAAACGCTATACATTAATGGGATTAGCAGATAAAAGCTTAACCCATTACTGTGACTATCCGAATTCGAATCTCATTCGATGCGCCTCTCCCCTTGTGCCTCTAGCGCCTTCATTCCCTTGTTTTTAGAGAGAGAGAGAGAGCCAAAATGCTTTTCCAGCCACAAATTGGGGGGACCCTTTTTGGCCGCTGGGAAGTGCTGCCATCACCCCCCCCACCCCAAAAAAAAAAAAAGGGAAAGGGGGGTGTTGGGGGGCCGGAAATGGAGGGGGATGAATTTTGGCATCATTCTGGCAACAGCCACCGGAATGCTGCCATTTCCCTCGGCCATTCTTGGGAGGGAGGGTGGGTGGGGTCGGATGTTTTCTTCTTTTTTTTTTTATAATTATTTTTAACCATTTTTTTTAAAATAAAAAAGTTAAGGGGCATAGCTGTCATTTTATTGAAAAGTTAACAGAATAGTGACAAAAAGGAACTATCATACGAATTTATGAAAGGTTGGAGACCAGGAGGTCGAAAAACAATGTTGGGGACTCAGCCGATTCTTAACTCAAAGGTTGAAGACGATTTGTGAAATTAACCCATCTATATACTTCAGTTACACAAAAGCTGTATACAAATTCTCTAAGTTTGTAACTTAACTCATTCAAATATCATATTTGTTTGTATTATGTGCTAATATTTAGATTTTTACACTCATCAGGGACAGCAGCCCAATTTCTGCCCCATGTATACACCAACGGGGAATATAGCATTGGGAAGATTGCACATTAAGGCATCAGCAGTGAAGAGAATGCAAGCATGGTTTCCTAGTAACTCGGGAACAAACATGATTTCTGGACATGACAAAAGACTTGCACACGATAACTTATATTTAAAAAAAAAAAAAAAGAAAGAAAGAAAGAGGGGGAAAAAAAAGAGAGGAGGAAAAAAGGAAAAAAAATGTTGGAAAGGAACTACCTTTTCTACCTAGCATCAGAAGCCTCAAAGCAACATCAGCTGCTTTGCCAATTACTGGGTGCCCTTGCTAATTACTGGATGCCCTTGCTGAAAAACATTGCTCCCAACATTTACCAATCTACGTGACACTCCGAGTCACTGCAATTACACACAAACACTTTATTGACTTGCATGTTTACTGTTTGCTTTGATGCGTTAAAAACTCAATATAATTCGAAATGCACGAAATAGTAGTCTTCCAAAATTATACCGTCAGAATCAGTAGTCAAAAGGTATACATTACCAGAAAGAGTCAAATGTTATTAGATGTACACATATTCATGCTTTTGTATATGCTAATCCATACAAAAAATAATGATCCAAGAATTTAGAACTTTGAGTTTCCACATGCTAATTTACAAAGAACGGCATTCCTTTGCTGACTGAACGCTCAGAGTTAGGGTCATTGGTAAATAATTATACAAGAATCTGTTTTTCTTCCTTTGCCCAGATAATCGAGTATCTTACTGAGGGCAGCTTGTTCTTCACTCTATGAATAGAGAAAGGACCACCTCACTCTATGAATAGAGAAAGGACCACCTTCTCTATAGTTATAGGTGATACAATAAGCACTAAAGAAACACTATAATTGTAGGAGAAGAGATATGACTAAAGAAAAGGGAGAAAGGAGAAAAGCGGGGAAGAGAATAAGAAGGCAAAGGCTAATGTATAAATATAAACCTGGGAGAGAGTCTTGATTAAATTTAAAACCTCATTGGTCTCGTTTTCCCTCATTTTCTCCTCCCCCTTTACATTTCTTCTACAATCTTCCACAAGCATAGTTTTTGTTATGAGTGTACGGTCTAAATAGGGCTTAAGAAAACACTGCATCACATATGTTCGTTCATCAGGTTAGAGACCAATATTCATTTATCATATAAATAATTTCAAATATAAATGAATCTTATTTAATTCATTGGACCACTTCAGCTGTCATTACTCATTCCACTGATGAGTCAAAAGATAAAGGGGTTCACTGAAATTGAATAAGGTTTAGTTACATTCATGATTTATAGATATACTCAATGATATCTATGTGATGGAAAAGCGTTTTGACAATATAGGGGAATTGATCGCCTTTCCACCTTTCTAGGGCATATAGAATGCTCATCATGCTACAAGGTAATATTAGGATAAGGGAGAGAAAGAAGTTTCTTAGTTAATACATCTCTTAAAATTAATTCAATGCATAAACTGTATGTTATATTTATTTGTAAATCAATCCCCAATTCTATCGTTCCTGTTTTAAATGGTTGATCACTTCATTCGTTAAATTCTTGAGCTGGGGTGTTTTGATGATAGCTAAAGAATCACAAAATCCAGTTTCACCATTAAAAGTTAATAGTGATTTCATCCTCCTTGTGTTAGCTTGGATAATCCAGCCAATGGAGCTTCAAAAAGAGAGCCAAAGTCATACAGTTGAGGTTCGACTAATAAACTAGGGAAGAGGGACAGAATTCTGTAATACTAATTTTAAGCCATTGCTTTTACAAAAGAGCTCTTATTGACATTTCACTTGGGGCCAAATACCAAAAGAAATGGTAACAATCAAAGGATGACGAATAGGCCAATTGAACCTGAAAGTTCCTTGGCTCACATTATATGGGAATCCTATCGGCCACCTTTAAGCCTCTCAACGAATACGATTGGTTCTAGGGGAATTGCTCGGACACGGCTCTCCAGCCACCGCACCCGTGTCGACACGACAAGCACGACACGGATGCGGGTGCGGGATACGCACCGGATCTGTCATTTGAAAATCGGACACGGCCATGGGAGAAGAAGAAGAAGAACCGGAGAACAAGAAGAAGATGATGACAGTACCTGCGGTGGGCGGCGGCGGCGGCGGGTGCGGCTGCCTGTAGTGGTCTGTGAAGAAGACAAAAGGACGAAACCCTAAGCGCCGCTGAAGAAGACGAAGTGATGGCTGTTGGGCTTACTTGAAGTTGGGTTTATTTTAACTTGGGCTAGTTTGTTGAACTGGGCTTTATTAAAATAAAACAAAGGGCCCATTATTTATAACAAACATTCCAAATCTTTATTTAAAATTACTTAATACTGTAATTATTATATTAATAACATTACTTGTATATATTATTAATCACACATTTTCACACCATATTATTGATAATAGAAATTTTACACAGTTTAAATTTAAGTAAAAGATAAATAAAATTTACCCAAAAAATTATTTTTCTTAATTTTTTAGCCGTGTACCCGCACCTGCGCCTAAAATTCGGATCCTTTTTAGCCGTGTCCCCGTGTCCTAAGTTTTTGGAAACAAAGGATCCGACGCTCGGATCCGTACTCAAATCGGACACCCCCACCCGAGTCTGAGCATAAATTAAAGAATGTTTCTCAGTGAAAAAAAATATCCCTACAGACGCTCTTCCGATCTACTCGGAAAAAGCTTGGTCTTCCTATAGATGGTCTATCAATATTTTTAGTCCTATTTCTGGAGGTTTCAAACACAATTGAAATTTTAGGGATTTTCTTTAAATCTTTTTTTCTTTCATCCCCCCTCCCCAAACAAAAAGATATTCCTGCACGCGGTACGCGTGGGGCATGTAGCTGCTTGCATGCAATAACTCACATGTGCAAATGCTGCTTAAGCGGCAGGCCGAATAATATTAGATTTCAGTCATTCATGTCAATATAATCACGTCTTGCCTTCAAATTGCTCCCACTATGTGTAGCCCCAAGTTCCTTTCTGATCCAAATTCCAATTTTGATTTTAGTACATGGGTTCTTACTGATTGATGTAATTGTTTGATTCTTTGTCTTTAGCTCTTAATTGATTTTAGGGGGCATACCAATATGTGAAGGGTATGGTGGAACTGAGATGTCAAATGGGGATGTGTTAATCTTTCCAGACATTACTACATATGGGTCAAAATTCCGCTCATCTTTTAACAGTTTTAGGAACCTTTAAGAAATATTTGTTTCTTTTACATAGTGCATTTGATATTACATGAATTTGTAGGAGATTAACACATTTTGGTGTTGACATATTTGTTGAGGAAGTATACGCAACGTGGGTACATTTTATCACATGGGCATGGGATATATTAACATGCCATCATGAGAGTATATTAAAAATTTTGTTTAAAAATGATGTGGTTACACAACTCTATCGTGTGTTTTCTAATAAGAAAAAAGATAGAAAACAAAACTCTAAGAATCATTGATTATAGCCTGGCTAGGCAATGCAATTTTCAGAAACACTTTTTTTCTGAATCATCAACTCTACTTCACCATTTACATTTACAATAATAAATACTGATTTTTTAAAAACAAACAACAGCCCAAGTAATAGGCATTTCTTCCACTTTAGCTAAGTTGGTGACGTGTAAAGCAAAGAGGCATTAATTAAGTGACTACCGAGAAAGAAAGCAAAGGTACGTTTTGAGATAGATATTTTCCCATTAATTGCTCAGTTCTTTTGTTATGCTTACCACATGAGCAAATCTGATTAACCACAAACCCTTGAAATTAAGATGTGCCAAGTTTGATTTTGTGTTATTAGCTCTTAATTGATTCTAGGGGGCATAACAATATGTGAAGGGCGTGATGGAACTGAGATATCAAGTGGGGATGTGTTAATCTTTTCAGACATTATTAGATACAGTTCAAAATTCTATTAATCTTTTTATGGTTTTAGGAACCTTTAAGAAATATCTTTTTCTTTTACATAGCGCATTTGATATTACATGTTTACACATAAGAAGGCACAAATATGCAAGAAATGTTATAATATTTGGTTTTTCAAAGGGGCCAGCAAACTTTGCTGCAGAAATGAAGAACTCAAAGAAGTTTCTTGATGAAACAATGGCAAAGCAGCTGGCACTTGTAAAGTGTGGTCATATAGATTTTTCAAGAACATGCGATTACATCATTTAAATATATATATAAGCAAGCTTCTTCCACACAATGTAAGCATAAAATCCCTAGAAATGATCTGACACTATATGTATGGCAACATATGGTGTCGCATGGCCATGTGGCGTGTATCGAAGTATACCACATGGTTGTGGTTTCACATGTGGCGTGAATCGGGACTAATTTAAGCCACATTTCATTTGATTTTTATTTTTTGGTATCTAGATGTTCTTGGGATTAAAATTCTAAGGTGGTCAAACCATGCTATTGAAAATATCTCGGTTCTATGCATGGAAGTTATGGTTTCTCTAAACAAGAGAAGGGTGTGTACAACACCATAAGCAAAGCAGAGGTTTGACTATTGATACTTTGTTGTACGGCAATTGAATATTGTGCGCATCATTTTATCGTAATCTTTTAAGTATGTAATATTAGTTTCCAGAAGTCTAGATTATGTTTCTTTTCCGAGTAATAAATTATTCATGGTTTTTTACGGAAGTGTAAATGTTTAGAATGATCTTCGGGTGCTATTTATGGTTGCTTTGCAAATGATCAATCTTATACTTGTTTATAATTGGATTACTCTATTCGTATGACTTCTCTTTTCCTATGGAGTAAAGATGTATGTGTAGACGACCAAAGGTCGAAAGTGTGAAGTAGAGGTTTAAGAACCTATATATTGAGGCCGTGCTGTGATATAGCCCTACAGAAATATTGTCCAGGCCAGAGAGTTTTGGTGAGGACATGCGTTGATTCCTTTTGCAGGTGAACGAAGTTAGTTATTCTGTTGATGTAAACTTAATTCCAAAAAGAATATATTTAACTTCATATAGGATAGTATTATTTTTTTACTACATGAAACTACATGGTCAGATGAAAACAAGCAGACAGTTATTTTTTTACCGCACCTTGCACAAGCCAAGGTATTACTCTCTTGGTCACACGGACCTAAAATGAGTTAATCTTATTCTGCTGGTATGTATTTTGAAAACAGCCGTCCATATGAATCAAATTTGTTTTCACTTGTAAAATCTACTATTTAGTTAGCAAAATTACAAAACTATCAAGTTTGAAGGAATTTAACTAGAATTTAACTAACCATACATGAAAAATTCAACCTACAAACAAAGGGTCATTAAAAAATTCCCTTTATAGCTACAGGAAAATTTATGATATTGGAAAAGACACCACGATAGAGCACAAGATCATAAATTTAAATGTAATTGTAAAACACAGATGGTTGATAAAATCATGAAATTTATTAATGAATGAATAAACTGAGAGGCCAGAGGCACTCACAGATTGAGAATATGGAGGAGAATATTTTCACACTCATATTTTGATGCACTGTACTCAAGAGCTTCCATGCAGTAATCTTCTCTTCAGATATTTGATCGGCACTAATCTGTGAAAAAATAAATAAATAAAAATCAACTATTGAACATCAGAATGGCAAAACCAGCACAAAAAAGAGGGGGGGTGCCAGAATGAAAATTCAAAAAAAGTCATATATAAATATTAATTTTTGAAAACATTAAAAAATCTCAAATGCATTATAAATAGTGTTCAACGACTCAAAACGTAGTATATTAGGCTAAAACGTAAACTGAACGCAACAATTTTTTTACTTTAGCAAATTCATCAATAAGAGAATCAATATCTATTTTGAGTTTACATGAGTAATTTATTTTCCATAAGATAATTCACTTGCTAACATTGAAAAACAATAACAATCCATTTTGCAAAATTTCTCTTTTGTACCCAAAGACTCATAATTTCCTTTTATACATTCCAGACTATCTATAATTTACATAAGTTTCAAGTTTCAACAATTATTTCCAGCAAGATAGAAGCACTTTTGGTGACAATATCAATCACTAAAATTAATTAAAGAACACTAAATAAGTTAGCAAGTTTCAACAATCAGTTAAACCACAATTTTTTTTTTTCAATTCAACCAATATCAACCAATTAGGCAATTACATTATGTCATTATCTAAAGTTTAAATTCTAAGTGATACCAAGTCATGATGGTTTCTTACCCCATGATCATTAGACCAGACAATACTTTCTTAAAATAAAACATAATCACTTTTTCAATATTTTCAGTTATGATGCAATCATCCTGAAGTTGTATTCCTACAGGGCATTAAATCTTGCAAATTTTGTTTCTTTATCATGATGAATTTTGAAAGACGCCACAGGATTTCCTTCCCTAAAGTTTCTGTCTTCCAACATCTAGTATAAATAGCGAGATTTTCCTAAAAGCAGGTGAGTCAAGTTTGAACTAATAAGCATGCTTTCAATGTCTTTATAGAATAACAGTAGTCTCAATCTTATAGAATAATAGAAACACAATAACTTAGGGGTAGGGCAAAATCAATTTTTGTCTTGAAAATAAAAACAATTCCCCCTCATATTCAAGTATAACTTAGTGCAAAATCAATTTAGGAAGTAGGGCAAGAATTCACGTGGAAGATTAGAGGAAGAGGATGCCTAGAAGAGGAGAAACCAACCAGCAACCACTACCCTTCCCGCCTACCTCTAGCCGTCGCCGGACCGCCGTTTACCGCCACTAGAGCTGGAATTTGAGGGATGATTTGAGTCTTGAGGAGGCTAACTAGGTAAAGAGGTCGATTGTCTGTTGAGTGGGGTGAAATCAGGGAGCAGAAGCATCGACCACATTCTGACCAATTTTTTTTTTTTTCTTGAAGATTTTGTTTCTTCTCGGGCTCAAAATTTGTTGCCCACGAGCCCACCTTCAAATAGACGGAGCCCGAAGCTAAAAAATCTTTTAGGCAGTATTGGGCCTAGATAGGGTGGATCAGAGCCCAGTATGGCCCTTTTTCTCTGCCATACCAAAAAATAGACCCCTTTAAAGTGAACAGTAGTAAGTCCGAAACCAAATAAAACAACGCTATACGCTAGCCACCCTTTTCTAATGGGATTTTAGCTGTTACATTTGTAATAAATTATAAAAATAGTTTCAATTGTAACTATTTTAGTCTTGGAAGTAGTTATTGAAAACAAATTACAAAAATACTAATTACACTCTCAATTATAATTTGTTACACTGACTGTATTCTTTCAAATAAAATGATCCAACATTTATAATTTGTCAATTAAAAATAAAATAAGTATTTTTCTAATTACAAGAGTCAATGAGTGTGTATTGGCTAATTTCCACTTTTCTAATACCTTTCAAGTTTCATGTCCTTTGAAGGCCCAAATAATGATGTAAATGAAGAAAATGTAGCAAGAAATAAGAAGATATGCACGGGAAAACAGGGCCATAATGAAGAGAAGAAGAAACAATTAATTTCTCTGTAGATTTTTTCAATACGGATTGTACATTACAACAACTTAAGTGGGCTTTTTATGGACACACAACAAGACCGATATAAATTACAACCCTTGATATGAGTTATGTTAATAGTCTCATTCTGGAGCCATATATATGGTGCACTATCGCACTACATGGCCATGTGATGTGCATGGCGTGTATATAGCTATGTGATGCCATAGTATGTCACTAGATTAATTTCAGTTATTTTAACATTATCCCCCTTAATGAAAATTTTCCCCCGTCTTTTTGGAGCTCCAAGTGCTACTCCCATTGGAATTTTGAAGTAGGAAGTACTTTTCTAAGGATATGAGCCACTTGTTCTTCAGAGTTGCAATACTTGAGCTCCATTTTCAATTACATCTTGAATGAAACTGTACTTCATTTCAATGCCTTTTCCAATACTTAAAATACGGATCATTGGCCACATCAACGGCTTTTTTGTTGTCACAAAATATCGGTGTAACTTCATTTTGCTTATCTCCATTTTCTTCCAATATTCTTCTTAGTTAAATCACTTGTGAATTTGTTATAGAGGCTACCATATAATCCACTTTATCTAAGGATTGAACCTGACATTGTTGCTTTTTGGACAGCCGGGAAAACACATCGGAACCAAGGGAAAAAGCATAACTGGATCACTTACGAAAGTTTTTAAGATTCACTTTGGAGTTCTTCTGAAATATGATTCCAAAATTGATTGTGCCCCTTGTGTACCTTAATACACTTCTTCCAATACCAAAATGCTTTTGACTTGAATTACTCGTGAACTTTGAAAGTAAAAATACTTCCTCCATCCAAAAAAAATAGCTCAGTATTTCATTTTCTTCTGTCCAAAAAGTAAGTCCAGTTCCTATATTAGGCTTGTATTTAATTTTTCATTCCAATTTCACCCCTGGTTAATTAACCAGTTAAAGTACTTAAGAACCAAACTTTAAGGAGAAAATGAGTTAATTACATTTTCTTTTTGGCATAATATCCAAGGTGTTCATAGAATTCTAATGGATCTAATTGGAACAATTGTACTCATTTTAATATTAATCCTACTTTGGTAATTGATATTAATTCCAAATTATTAGTTATGCATAGGGGCTAAAATGAAAAAAATACACATAAAATTAAATGTTCCAACCATATTACCTATCAATTCTTAATTCATGTAAAAATACTTACTGTCCTATATTTGTGGGACGGAGGAAGTACATGATATCCAACCTTGTAGCAATAGATAAAGCAAGTTTGCAACCAAACTTCTCTGACATCTTTCATCAATTTCTCATTGCAAATAAGGAGAGTTTTCACGCTTCTGTATCGAACATTTTGAATTTTTCAATACTTCTCCGGCATACTTCTTTAAGAAATAAGCACATTTTCTCCTTGATAAATCTTCATACCAAGAAAGTGATGTAACAAGTCCAATTCACTTTAACATCTTTTTCATCATTACATTCTTGAAATCTTCAATCATTTTTGTGTTGTTTCCGGTAAATACCAAAATGAAACTAGAGGCAATGACGAAGATTTAGAGTCTGTTGATGGAAAAGGAAATAGAGATGTAGAGTTGGTGAAAAATTAGACCACTTCAGGTTGATTAGAGGATCGATCCATCTGTGAAAAATCCGTAGTATATAATCTAGATTTAGTACTTACATATATTATTGAAATAAATTTAGATGAAAAGAATGGTAGAAATGATATTTGATTCATGGAGAACGAATAAATGTTTTCTTTCTCCACCCCTCCAACACCAAAAAAAAAAAAAAAAAAAAAAAAAAGGACAAATTACATCAACTTCTATTGAGAGACAACTCTCTGTAAGAAGAGGTAAAAATCTAGGAATTCAATCAATCAATAGTCTAAAATTAGAATTAAAACAATCAAGAGACAGGACCGATTGAACTAAGAAAGCTGAAATAACCCTCGAAGAATCACTCTTGACATAGCATACTAGAATTGAGGCGATATAGTTAGACCCTTTGTAGTTGCAGAAGCTAGACAACATTCCCATGCAACTAGTCCCGTCCTCCCACTATACATCTAGCAAAATTATTGTGTCAGAGTGTGCATCTAGTAGGATTATCACGTCAAACATATGGTGGGTCATCATTTTCACCCATGCAACACCTCTAGCCAACTGATACCCATATCACATTCTTTTCATCAAAAATTATCCAGCCAGTTCAAAATAAATTGACCACCTTAACAGATTACCACACCCAGAGATGCCACTTCTCGATTATTGGGAAATAAAAAAGAAATTTCGAATTATTTTTACATACTTATTTCCTATAGATCTGTATTCAGTTGTATCATAATTATCCCTCGTATCTATAATGCACACATTGTAGGATAGAGAAATTTAGAGCGTAGTTATCCTCAAATTCTTTCAATGAAATAATTAAGTTTGCGTTCTCTTTGCTATTTTAGATTGTTTTCTGTTTTTAGTTTTCTAAAACAATGAAAATGTGTTCTCTTTTATATTTTCAAAAATGGAATTTAGCAAACAAATTCAAAGTTTGTAAAGAAAATTAAGAACGACTTTTTCTTGTTTTTATGTTTTCTGTGTTAAAAGTTAAAAACACGGAAAGTGCATATCTAAATTTTAAACTTTACATAATTATATTTAAATCCTAACTTTTATTTTTATATTATTTTATTTATATTTCTGGTTTGAAAAATAATTTCTAAAATTGAGAATAGAATGTGTTTTTTATTTTCTCAAAATAGAAAACTCAAAATGTAGTTTTAAAGGAAAACAAAAAATTAAAATACAAAAAGAACGCAACCTAAGCCTTTCTTCTCAGACTCTTCTACTCTCTTGATGGTAGCTTTATGAGCTTCCGTCCATGGCCTCACAAACAAATTCCTCCACCACAGCTAACAACTCCACCGCAAACACTGGCGGTAAAGTGATGTTCCATCTAATTCGCCACCACCTCCACCTCTTACCATTCCTTCAGTTGGAAAACAAGTTCGTAGAATTGCAATAACTTCAAAAATTATTAAAAAAAAAGGGAACTGATTTGGATGTTTATTGATTTGATAAATGATTAATCCGAATAATCAAGGGCGGATCCAAGATTTTTTTGCTTCTAGTGGCAATTTGTAGTTTTATAATGGCTAATAACATTAATAGTTGAAGAGCGGTTGTTTATATAGAAATCTATATA
Organism: Nyctanthes arbor-tristis; assembly: GCA_963692815.1. Lineage (NCBI taxonomy): Eukaryota > Viridiplantae > Streptophyta > Magnoliopsida > Lamiales > Oleaceae > Nyctanthes > Nyctanthes arbor-tristis. The sequence goes on from CAVNYN010226391.1 coordinate 27,618, forward strand.
TTTTTAAAAGCAAAAGACAACCATTTCTTAATTTACCCAAAAAATCACAAGGTATAAATCTATCAATTTTCCCAATTCGTTATACTTATAGGGTTAATTTCACATCTCGTCTCCAACCTTGAGTTTAGTATTGACTGAGTCCTTAACTCTTTTTTTTTTCAACATACTAAGTCTCTAACCTTTCGTTAATTCACACATGTAGTCTTTTTTTTATGGTTTCCATCAATTTTTCCATTGGCTCCACCATCAAAGTACCATTATGTCCCTGGTCTTTTTTAAATTAGAAAACAAAAAGTTTTAAAACTTTTTCCTTTTTTTAAGTAATTTGACAGATGAGTTAATAGAAAATTGAAGGAGGCCGTAAAAAAGGACTATATGTGTTAATTAATGAAAGGTTGCAGACTCAGTGAGTTGAAAAAAAATTATAGACCTAACCGATATTAACCCCAAAGGTTGGAAACAATATGTGAAAGGGTTAATTTCGCAAATCGTCTCCAACCTTTAGGTTAAAAACCGGTTTCGTCCCCAACCTTTTTTAAGACACACCACAGCCCCCAACCTTTCAAAAATGCACACAAATCGTCCCTATTGCCACTATTCCGCCAAATTTTTATAAAAAAGACGATTATAACCCCTATAAACATTTTAAACTTTTTTTAAAAATGTTTAAAAATAATAAAAAACTAAAAAAACCTACCCCACCCCACCCCACCCTTCCTTTGCTGCCTGCAGTACGGAATGGTTCATTCCGGCGGCCAAAAAGGGAGGTGAATCCCTCCATTTCTGCCGGAATTGGCAGCCATTTGGCTGTCATTTCCGGCAGCATTTTGCTGCCAGCAAAATGGGAGGGATTCACCTCCCATTTCTACCAGATATGACAGCATTTTGCTGCCAGAAATGGCAGCAAAATCGGGGGATTCACCCCCCATTTCTGCTGGAAATGGCAGTCATTTGGCTGTCATTTCCAGCAGCATTTTGCTGTCATTTCTGGCAGCAAATTGGGGGGATTCACCCCCCCTATTTCTGCCGAAAATGGCAGCCATTTGGCTGCCATTTCTGGCAGCATTTTTCTGCCAGAAATGGCAGCAAAATGGGGGGATTCATCCCTCATTTCTGTTGGAATTGGCAGTCATTTGGCTGCCACTTCCGGCAACATTTTGCTGCCAGAAATGGGATTCACCCCCCTATTTTTTCCGGAAATGGCAGCAAAATGAAAGGGATTTCCCCCTATTTTACTGCCAGAAGCTTAAAAAAGTTTATAGGGAATATAAACTTTTAAAATGTTTAAAAGTTTAAACATTTTTAGTTTTTTATTATTTTTAAACATTTTTAAAAAAAGTTTAAAATGTTTATAGGGAATATAATCGTCTTTTTTATAAAAATTTGGCGGAATAGTGGCAATAGGGACGATTTGTGTGTATTTTTGAAAGGTTGGAGGCTGTGGTGTGTCTTAAAAAAAGTTGGGAACGAAATCGGTTCTTAACCTAAAGGTTGTGGACGATTTGCGAAATTAACCCTATGTGAAATTAACCTTTTCTTATAAATCCATCACTTTGCCTTTGTCCAACTGATATGAGATTCGTTCGGGCTTTTTTCTAAACAACTTGCTTAAGAGACAAGGCATTTTTGCTCGGACTTGACTTGAGCACGAGATAAGCTCGCTGATAGGTGAGTTGGGTAGCCAGCCAAATTGCTAAATCTAAGAGAAAACTAACCAAAAGTTATTTATTAGTGGTAATAATATAAATCAAAGTTTTTCAACAATTCCCGGTTATTTCAAACACAAATATGAACACCCTGCACGCGTGCACGGGCTCAAATGTCTTTTACATAAAAAATTTGAGATCATGTTTTTATATATAGATAGAAATAGATCAAGCTTGTCGAACTGGTCTGAAATCATTTCTTTCTTCAATTTCGCTGGCTTTTCCTATAGAATCCAAAGGACTCTAAAGAGCTTAGGTGGCAGCCTTCTTGACAAAGGACGGAGCCCACGTCCATCCTACCTATTTTTCCCCTTGTTAAACCGCACAGGTATTATTATTTATTATTAAACCCTCCATCTGGTTCCCCCCCCCGCCCAACTGCACCCCAAGATCTCTCTCTCTCTCTCTCTCTCTCTCTCTCTCTCTCTCAGAGAACAAAGGGCACCCGGATTTCTGCAACTTCACCAGTGTCGGCTACAGCCACACCTCCATTACTTCTCCATTGCCAATGGATTATCAGACGTCAAAGCGAGACAGCAACTTGTTCCGACCCACAAATTGCGGTCAAGCCCAACCCCCATTTTTTCTGATTTCGTCCTTGTACATACAAATCAAGATGGAAATTGTCTTCTGAAGAAGATGATATTACGGAACTGATAGTGGAAGCTTTGGAGTTAGAGGGGCTTAAATCGCTTGACCATGACATAGAGAAGCCAATTCTGATATAGATGGAGACATAACTGAGGAGGAGGAGTTGGATTGTCTTCCTAAAATCATCTGTATTGTTCAAGTCAAGACCATCCGCAGCCCAAAAGAAGATGAAGATGACTGGTCCAACATCCCAATAGAAGATGCGACGGTGGAGTCAAAACTTGTAATGTCCATGATCTCATACACGACATGTGCTTGGAAATTGCAAATAAAGAACACTTTCTCAAAGTTTCGAAGAAGTAAGTTCATTCTGATACTCCTATGTCTTATTCCTTCTTATATACGATCTTCCATTTTAGCTTAATCATAAGAGGTTACTTTTTGATGCGGTTATGTTGTTATCACTAACGAAAACTGAATTTCATTCAACTTCTTCAGTGAATTCTTAATATATGAGCAACATCGTTACCTCTGCATCCACTCTGATTCTCATCCTTTTAAGTCAAGATCTTTTGGGTTACATATTCACTCTTTGTTGGGCAATTTCTTGGATTCCTTTGCCATTACTTCAAGCTTGAAACTTCTTAAGGCCTTGCAGTTGTCAAACACTGATAGAATTGAATTTGATGGTGTCAGACTTGATTACCTCGGCCATTTGAAATACTTGGAAATTAAGGAGCTTATACTAGAATTAAGCTACCACAAAAACCTGGAATTTCTTTTTGTGGCAGCATGTAGGGATGATGTTCTTCTGAATATGCCCATGTTGAGACATCTTCATATTGGAAGAGATCACAGATTCAGTAAAAAATGGGATGTCTCACAAACCAACATCATTGAAACTCTCTCTGGTATTGTTATACTTGATCCAGAGGAAGAAAATTTCTTGAGATGTTTTCCCCATCTTCACCACCTGAGGTGCAAATATCATCAAATTTGGACTGGCATTCCGGATCTTAGCTTCATCATTAAGCTTGAATTGCTTAATATGTTTTCTGGTACCACTTAGCCAAAAGAGATCATTAGGATTAAATTCCCTACTAACATCAAAAAGCTTGTTCTTCATGGTTTCGATTTTACAAGTGAAATGATGTCTTCAATAGGGAAATTGCCCAACCTTGAGATCCTCATACTAGATACTATTCAAGTAGAGGAAGGAAATTGGAACACGAACGATAGCGAGTTCCAGAAACTCAAAAACTTGAAAATAGAAAACATGCACACTGAACAATGGAATACCTCAAGTGACCATTTCCCCAGCCTTGAACGATTGGTGTTGAAAAAGACCAACAGCCTGAGAAATGTTCCTTCTGAGATGGGATATATTTCAACACTGCAGATGATTGAGGTGTATAATTGTGGAAATGAACTCACAGAGTCTGTTATCCAAATTCATAAGGAACAAGTTGAAGAAGGAAACGAAGAGCTTAAGGTTATCATTTCTGGCACAAACACAAACACAAGTTCCTTTCTATTTCATTGCTAAATTCTCTGTTGCAGCATTCTTTTTTTGTTTGTTAACAGTAAAATCATATAATGACCATATATGCTGCTTGTGATAGATGGTTTTGTAACAAGTTTATGTGTTAATGTGTATTTTTATATGCAACACTTAAATCAATGGTTGTCATAAAAAGGATATACTCGTCTTTCTCTCTACATCTTTTCCTTCATTTGCTGCCCTGTTTTTGTTTTTTGCCTGCTATCGATCTTGTTGCCACTTAATATTTGCATAAGATTTTGGCAACTATTTTTTGAAACTACGGCCGACATTAATTCTAGTGTCAGAGCATATGGAAGATTTTTTTAGGTTGCGCAGAAAATTCAAGAAGAAGAGGGCTTTTGAGTAGAAGGAGATGACAACTACTTTATATGTATACTTATAGGAAAACAAGGAATGAAAACACAATAAAAAAAACTACTTCATACTGGTCCTTGGCTATTCATTTACTGAAGTATATAAAGGGTACACTTTACTGGTAAGTTTTATCCTGCTAATTCTAGTTTTGAGATGATTGCATATTGTGACTCTGACTGAGCCATTTGCACTAAGACTAGGAAATCACTTACTGGGTATTGTATCTTTATGGGACAAGCTTTGATTTCCTGGAGAACTGAAAAACAGCATAGGTTTTCTAGGAGTTCTACTGAGGCGGAGTATAGAAGCACGGGTTCAACATTATGTGAATTACTTTGGATCTTTTAAGGATTTTCACAATTAGTTTTCCAGGAAATCAAAGCTTGTCCCATTAAAAAAAAAAAAAAAAAAGAAAAAACACTTGGAAGCAGATTGTCACCCTATTAGACATCATTACAAGTCCGATTTTGTTCTTCCTCAGCACATTTCCACTGAGAAGCAGCTTGCCGAAATGTTCATTAAGCCTTTATCTTCTCCTCAATTCACCTCTCTCCTTTCCAATTTGGCCTTGTTTGATCCTCATCAAGGTATCAACCAAGGCCAACTTGAGGAGGATGTGGAATATTTTGTATTTTGTACATTTTGTCTATAAATATTTTTTGTATATTCCTTTATATATTTTTTCCACATCAGCATAGATGGTTAGCATAGATCGTTAGCCTATTAGTTTTGTTGGATGCTCACTGAGCCGTGTATTAATCCATCTAACCACCCATATCAAAAGAAGACAAAGGCTTTCTATGAGAGAACCAAGACTTGAGTTGCCTGCTCTGTTAATAGGAAAAGATGTTTATGAGAGGGTTAAAAATGTTAATATCGTATATGATAAAACTTCTAAGCCTTTACAAAATAGTCTATAGAAGAAACAATCTATATTCTGAGATTTACCATAGTGGCAGCATTTGCAAGTTAGACACGGTCTTGATGTAATGCACGTGGAGAAAATGTGTGCTTAGCATCATCAGAATGTTGTTGAATATTCTAGCAAAGACAAAGATAATATCAAAGTTAGAAAAGATATAATAGAAATGGGGATACGGGAACAGTTAGCACCGTAGGAGTCTAGAAAGCCCTTTGCATGCTACACCTATCTAAACAAGAAAAAAAAAGCTTTTGTGAGTGCCTAAATGCAGTTAAAGTTTCATCTGGCAATGCATCAAAGGCTTGTGTTGGTAAAAGACTTGAAATTGGTTGGTATGAAATTCCATTATTGTCATGTCTTAATACAACAATTCTAGCATGTTGCAACACAAGGTATACTGCTAAAATATGTTAGACATGTCATAATTAAACTCTGCTTCTTCTTCAACTCAATTTGTTGCAAGATCGTTGATCCTGAGGCGTTTGATGTTTTGCATGCCGATGTTGTTATCACTCCATGCCAGTGGCAATGTATTTCCCGCTATAATTTTTTGACATTATAGTGCATTTAATTGTTCACTTGGTGAAGGAAATTAAAATCTATGGCCCAGGTGTTCTCAAGGTATATGTATCCATTTGAGAGATATATGAGTATTTTGAAAGGATACGTGAGAAGCCGATCTCTACCAAAAGGGAATATAATTGAAGGTTATGCTGCGAAGGAGGCTATTGAATTTTCTGCTGATTACCTAGATGGTATTGAAACCGTTGGTATTTCTAAATCGTGACATGAGGGGAGACTCAAAAGTAAATGTATGATTGGATTCAAATCAATCATTCCCAGGGTTGAAATGCGAGACAAAGCACACCTCCTTGTCTTGCAGCACCTTACTGTGGTTCACCAATATTTGGACGAGCACTTGTCAATGTTAAGTCTTCAAATTCCTTCGAAGGGTGAGATGTAATTGACCAATGAACATAATTGCACATTTATAACATGGTTCAGAGATAGAATGCTTCAACAATTGTCCCACATGTCGAGAGCGATTATAGAGACAATAAAATAGTTAGCATACGGTCCAGGAGTAGTTGTTTCTTCTTATGAAGGGCAAGACGATAAGAGCACGACGCAAAGTAGTGAGGTGATGGTAATAACACTTTCATTAGAATATTCTCACGCCAATCATAGGAAGCTAATGGATGCCGTAATGTCTTATTATAGTGTAATTGAAGAAATTTGGAAACTTGATTATAAGGTTCTCAAGGTTCCTCTTTTTCACTGTAAGTGGGTTGAAAACCGTCGAGGTGTTCAAGTGGACGAATTAGGTTTCACTCTGATACACTTTGGTCGGCTAAGCTATCTTGATGACTCTTTCATACTTGCATCACAAGCAAAACAAGTGTTTTATATTGTTAATCCTGTTGAGTCTAAGCGGTCAGTCATCCTTTAAGGTAAAAGACATATAGTTGATATAGATGATGTGGTTGATGAAGAAAAGTATGATCAATTTAACTAAACCCCCATTCTCTATTGGTATACAAATACATTTACAACGGATGATAACATAGAGACAAATTACACGCGGTCGAAACATAGGGAAGGCCTATGGATTGACCATCACTCATAATAGCATAATCATGTAAGATCATTTGCATTATGTGTTACACGTGCCTTTCAAATTCTTTTATTTGTGCTAATATCTGTTATTTTACTTGTAGTTTACATATTATTATTTATATGCACTATTGTCTTGGAGTACAATTGGTTAGACTAATATACTTGTGTTTGTATTTGTATGTAGGTACAAATCTAGTGAGCGCTCTCTATGGCTAACAATTCATGTATAACAGATGGTCCGAATGGCAAGAAAAAAGAAACAAGCAAGAGGTCCAACAAGTTGCAAGAAGTTGAAGAAGAAGTAAGATACGGTGGTTGAATTAGATGAGCAAGAAAGGCCTGTCCGGCAATTTGCCAGCGATTTGGACAATTACATAAAGAGTGTGATTCGGATTTATATGTATAAACTATCATAATTGGAAGGTAGTCCATCAACACCTTAAGGATCTTGTCTGAGAAGACTCAAGGTATTGAATGAGTTGACATCGTTTAATTTTGATTTTATTATGCAGAAATTTGATATCGCATAATTTGATACTCTTCTCCTACAGAAGAAATTCAATCTCGAGAATGACAACTTAGAGGAGCCTGTATTGAGAGAAACTGAGAAGAGATTGAGAGACTTCAAGGCTTCGTTGATGTGAAATTAGATAAAAAGAAGCACCCGACATATAAAACTCATTGTCAGCTTTATGATTTCATTACGCTTAATATGTGGGCGAAGTTCAAGCAAGATCGTGAAACTCCGGAGTTCTTGGTATGGTAAAAGCAAATTTTATATTATTTCCTCACCACTAGTAAAAAACTAAATCAATTGCTGAATTGAATTTCAGGAGGAAAGTGAGAAGGCAAAGTGGTGTCAAGCACATAATGAGCATCTTCCCGATCTACACTCTATCGGTTATGCTCGTAGGAGGGCGGAGTGAGCAATTGTAGACCTCTTGTCTTCTTCGTTCTCTTGTGGGTTAGTTAGCTTGACCTTTTAGATCAATGATTGAAGTCTAGATTGGGCTCGAGCAAGGACCGTCAAGGGCCCAAATGGCTAGTATTACATACCGAACAAGAAAACGAAGGAGGTGTATGAGAAAATTATAAATATACATTAAAAAGCAATCTTTACTTTACTTAATTACTTGCTCTTTATTCACATGTCTTATATTTATTTTTAATTTTTGCAAATAGAAAGAACTGCATAAGGAGGTCAGTCAAGGGAACGAGACACTGAAATATTTTAACGGTGGCACTTGGTAAGGAAGAGCACCTTGGTCGGATGAGGGGTTATGGTGAATACGTCACTTTGAGGGAGGTATATGGATGACCTAACGAGCCTAGAAGAAAACCAAGTATGGTCGTGTCGCCGGATGATCTTAGAAAGGTGATCACATCGGAGGTTGAGGACAGCATCGCTGAGTGGGTGAGGAAAGAGATCATGGCCTAGATGCAGGCTCAGTTCAATATAATAAAGTCGCAGATGGCTTCTGTCGTCCAACACTATGGAATGGAAATACCTCTGCAATTTTGTGGTATGGAAATACCTACGGTAGCTAGTCATTTTGGGAGACCATCTACTCGTAGTAGCTGTCACTCGGTCGATCCCCAACCACAGCTTGACATTGAGGCAGACTTAGCTTCATGTCATATATTGTTGAATGCATTGACTTCATTTCAATTCGTACAATACGTTATTTTGTTCAATTGTATTGAATATCTAAATAAGCTAAACGCGGTGTCATCTTGCCCTTGTTTGCGACGGTGCAACTAAAATTGTGGGAGGGGTGGTTTACCTAGTCAACACTACTATGGTGGTACGCGGTCAACAACTACTACCCGGTCATTACAAAGTCTCAGTTGACTTTGTACATGATGATGCATTGAATTATTTACTCTCACTGCCAAATTCATTCTATGAATAGTTAATAGATGTAGCTGAAGGCAGTTTCATTTAGTGGCCCACACATTTAGTGATGTTAAATAGGGATGACAGATTTAACCTGAAAACCCGAACCCTAAGAGACCCGCCCCGATTAGGGGTGAGCGCGGGGACGGGGCACAAAGTTATGCCCCGCATCACTAGCAGGGCGGGGACGGGTTTTGGTTCCGCTGCCCTGACTTTGCCCGAAAATCGATTTTTTGGTTTTTTTTTAATTTATTAAAAAAATACTTTGTATAATATTATTATGTCTCAAAACATTATTATTTGTATAAAAATTACTTAATTATTATTTGTTTATTAGGTCTCAAACATTATTATTTGTATAAAAATTACTTAGTCATTATTTGTCTTGGGCTCAAGGTATTTGTCTTGGGCTCGGGGAATATATCCAAGATTGGCCCCCACAACCCACTTTCCCTCTCAAAATTTTGAGCATCAATTGGCCCTTTTTTATACATACCATATGCTGATTTAGTTTAACTTCATTTTCAATGCGGGATTCCATTTTCCTGTACACTACATCAATATGGGAAGACATCCCACATCAGATCTATAGAAAATTAGAATAAGACGAACTCCTTATAAAAGCTGATGTTTGTGACACACATGCCTTAGGCTAATGAGCCTTGTCTTGTGCATGGCCTAAATAATTTTCTTATATATGTACCTTATTGGACTAATATTTCGCTTGTGCATGTGCTTTAAATTTAAAAAAAATTAAAAATTCGGGTTAGCGATCGAGGATTTTCTTTTCCCTACCCTGACCCGTCCCCGCCCCGATTCAACTGGGGATCGAGATGGGGTAAAAAAATCGGGGTGGGGTCAGGGGAAGCCAAACCCGACCCCGACCCGCCGCGTTGCCATCCGTTGTTAAACGTGGTAATTAATTGAAATTACTCAAAAATGAATTGCATTCTATGTTACACATATTTTGATGGCAAAAAAATTATCACTATAGGAACAGTTACTAGAGCAAGCGGCATCCACATGGAAAGACAAACAGCCCTTCAGTGTTGAAGTCTCTTTGGTGCGGTTTAATCATGTCGAGGATGCAACATTGGTTTCCCTAAGTCTTCACCTCAAAAGGTTACATGCTCTAACTGTTAGATTGCCCCTTTCTAAGGATATCGTAGATGTGCCAATGGTCAAGGAGGTGTTTCACTACGAAAGCACAATGGTGAATGATATACATGTTTCTGTCGATGATATTGCTGACATCCTCAATATGCAATGGTTGAATGTACCTATTTTGCAAGTTAAGAAATGTAAGACTTCCTCCCTCCCAATTAAGTACGTCATATAATTTTTAATTTGACATTTCGTGTTTGGTATACTGGAATCAAAACATCGGATTTCTTTGTCCAGTGCTGATCATAGCTATTAATTTTTGAGCTAATGGATAGGCGAGCTATATTTACATAGTTAGCGAGCTTTCACAAATGATTGACAAGAAGTATATTCTAACACCATATCATCAGTCATCAGAGGCAAAACCGACTATACAGTTCATGTGTTTTTTTGTTTTGACTTAATTTGCATTATTTGTGGCTAAATTATGCAAACTTATATTCTTATAAAATATTCTAGAAACCAATGAATGTTGCTTGTGCTGTGTCTTAAAGTAACATAGTGTACCTGTTGGACTCTATGGAGGATAAGGGGTGCACATTGGATATTAGGCTAGAATTGTCTACGTAAGCAATTATTAGTAATTATTATCATAGTAGTTTTTTGTGTAAGTTTGAGTTATTTATCTTATATATACATTATAACAGTACGGTACTTAAAACGTTGTGGGTGTCAGAGAATATGCCGAACAAAAGTCTTGTTTGAAAATCAATTGCGGTATGAAAAATATTCTCTAAATATTACAATAACTATTAAAGTTTTAAATTTTAGCTTTTTAATTACTGATATTTATTTCAGCTCATTGGGACTTTAGTTATGCTCAGCAATCGGGATCCGTAAGTGTGGCTGTTGTGTGATGAGAAATATGTTTAAGATAATCATACTATATTCTAATACTGAAGAATATCTTGATATGATATAAATATTTATCGAAAACTAAGAATTATTTAATCATTCATGTATATATTTTATTAACAAAGTAATTATATTTTTTTGTGTTTGTTGTAGGCTTACCAAGCTGGGCTATATGTTCAAGCTAATATTGATGAGATTCGGGAAAAATGGGCCAAGTACTTTGTCAACAATTGTATGTGATTTTTGGTCTTATCTATTGTGAAATATTGTTTACTTATGGATTATAGATTTTCATGCAAATATATACATTTCAATAGTTAGTACACATTATTTCAGTGGTTGGTTAATGACATAATGGTTTTGCGCAATTTATAGATTAAATAGTTGCTAATATTATTTGAATTTGTTATTGATTTTAGTTAGGTATATGTTAAGATATGACAATGATCAAAGTAGTACGTAATATAATAGTTATTGATGTTTAGAGTACTTAAATTTATATTCAGAATGGTTAGTTTGATTTTAATTAATGATTTATTTATGTTAGTCTTTAATGCTAGATTATGGAGTAGTTATTGATTGTAGTTTCATTTATATTAAGTTGGTGATGATAATTGTGTTAAAGTATATGGAAATCGCTAGTGTTGGTGCTTGATAATTGTGTTAAAGTTGGTTGTGGATTGTATGCATTTCTTATTCTAGCTTCGCAGGATGGCAATAGCTACTTTTGGTGCATTAAAAAAAAATGAAATTGGTGTCGGTTGGCATAGGTTGTTTGATCACAACCGATGCCTAAAGGTAACAATAGGCGTCACAACCAACGCCTAAAATTAACAAATAGTGCCGGTTTTATGACCACAACCGGCGTCTATTGTTAACTCTATGCATCGGCCAACAACCGACGCATATACATTGAGAATAAAAGTCTCCTACATAGAAGTCTACGTCACAACCAACGCGTATTCATCACTACAACCGACGCCTATTATGCTTTTTTTGTAGTAGTGGTGGTAAAGAGGTTTCAGAAACTGAAGATTCTTTGAATATGGTGGAGCACAATTTTTACAGTGATGTTGCATGCGTAGCTGATTATTAAAGTCCACCTAATGCTTGGTTTCTGGACTGTACTTGCTGTTATCACATGTGCCTGAACAGAGAATGGATTGAGGATTATGAACCATGTGATCAATGTCATGTTTATGGAATTGATGATCAGAAACATGAAGTTAAGGGATCGGGTACTATGAAAGCAAAAATATTTGATGGTGTAGTCAGAAGATTGACAGGTGCTGTGCATGTCCCAAGATTAAAGAAAAGTTTGATATCATTGGGAACATTAGACACTTTGGGTTATGACTATGCTGCTCGAGCTGGTATGATGACTGTGAGAAGAACTCAGAGGAAATAATTAGAGCTGTGAAAGTTGCCAATCTGTATAAATTAGTATGGACGACAATGTCAGGTGAAGCTGTCTTATTGGAGTCGCACCGAGTGGAGTCTTCTACTATTTACAGAAATTATGGTGGAGCCAACATGAGATATGTGGCAAGTGATATGAAGAATGGAGAATGTAGTTCAAAGATGTCAAAGCGAAGGGTCAGGTTTGATAAGTCTTTGAATACAGTTCATTTTTACTGAATATGATTTAGCTGCAGTGGCACCTACCAGTAAAGTGGTGCGGAAGATGGTTCCTGCAAAAGATGTGCCATGATGTGGAAGATTTTGAGTCAATGTGGGGATGTTGGGAATTAACTCAAAATAATTAATTGTGAAAGATGAGAGGCTCGTGGAATAAATTTTGGATATTGTTTTTGGGTGCAAGAAAAGAAATAACAAGCAAAGTTTTAATTAGTTTTATAGAAAGATTTTATGTATAAATTTAGGTAAATCATGTGTTTGAATTTGCCAAAAATTAGAGAAATTGAGAAAGAGTCACGGCAAGGAAAAAGAAAAAGTAAGGAAGCTAGAGAGAGAGAGAGAGAGTTGTTGTACGCGAGTCGATTACAGTGTAAATTGAGTGCTTTTGTATAGGAAGATAGTGGTAGGATAAAGAAAACTTGTGATTTTAAGGAATTTATTTATCAATAAAGAATCTCTTCTTATAGTTGTTGGTGGTTCACCGAGCCACGTTAAATTTGGTTTTTTTCTCTCTTGTGTGCTCATTTTTTTTTTTTTTTTTTGTTTCCACTGCTTGGTTACTTGAATTGGAATGGAGGAAGGTGGTATATTTCCCAACATGAAAAAGGAAATGCCAATTTGAAGAGGATCTTTTATTAATCAAAACTTGTTAAGAGCTTGTGCTAGTGGTCCAAGTAGCCTTGTTGAATGCCCCTGCCAAAACATCAAATAAGTAAAAACCCATATGTCCACTCAAGCTATTGAGGTATATCAAAAATATCAAAAAAGATGAAAGGATCATGCTGTGAAACCAAAACAAAACTCCACCATTAACCCTCATTTTATCATATATTCCTAGGAGATATTGTTGGGAGGCGGACTTACGGTGCCAACAAGAAATTTGAAGCTCCCACCTTGCACGTATCATAGTATCGTTATTTGACTAAATACTCATAGTCTTGGAACTTGTTATGGACGATAAATATTTAGATTGTACGCGTTCATAGTACATTTGGTCTCGTGAACTATTTTCAGGAGAATGAGAAATTATGGCTTGAAGGTAACACCTTGAAGCTAAGTGATTCGGATATCAAAAGGGAATTTCGTATCCCATGGCGGGATTAATAGGCAAGACGATGTATGAGAATATCAACTAATTTGTTGACTATTAATTATTCTTTTTCAGCTTTGTTGTGTGTCATGTGATCCAATTCTTGTTTAATTAATTTAGTTCATTTTATCCGAATTGTATAGGCTTTTAAAGGTAACGTTTGTACATTTTGTTTGAATCCTATCCATCCAAATGGTGTCTCTTAGGATTGGAACAGACCATGTCCAAGCATTGTGTCTATTCATTGTCAGCTTTTGGCATATTATGTATAGACCCCCAATACATGTGCAAATTTATGCATTCAACTTTTTCCAAAATTCATAAAAAGAGTTCGCCGTTGTATCTAGGGAGATGATTGCCAGTCAACTGTAAGCACCTACGGGTCGAGAACGTCTTAAAGACATAGAGAACTCAAGCCTCGGCGTTTTTTACTCTGCTTTCTGCATTAGTTCTTCTACTCGGTTTAAGTAAGTTTACGATTTAGTTTCGAATATAATTTGCACTATTTTACATTTCTATTTTTTCTAACACTAAAATATATAATTTTTTCTATTTTACAGATATCATCATTATACACCTATTACCATGATGTTTACCCGAGACAGGGATCGTCATTGTAGCTTCGTCCCAATAGGTCAACACCCACGACCTTGTCGCCTCTGTAGAGCTTAAGGCCTACACCCACAACACTCGTCATCGATATAAACTTAGCATGGCTCTCACGACCTTAGGGTATACCCACAACACTTGTCGTTGGTAAAAACTAGCATGGCTTCATGACCTTAAGGCTATACCTACAACACTTGTTGTCGGTAAAAACTAACATGGCTCCACGAGTTGTTCCCTACTGCCATGACACTTTGTCTCTATTTGTCGTCGGTATAGCATTTAGTTTATATTTTTTTAAAATTTCTGAGGTTTTTCCTCAAATTATATTCATAGTTAATCATGCAACCTACTTAGAATACCATTCCCATTAACAATACAAACTAAAAGTAACATTAGCATATTCACATGCAATTTCTAGTTTCATTACAAAATATTCCTCAAGACCTAGGAACAACAGTTAATAGAATTAAAGTCAATTTGGAGCAGTAAGAAGTTTATAACCAAGAAACACAAAAGTCATGTTGGAGCTCTAAGAAGTTTATAGCCAAAAGTTAACAAAAGTCATGTTAGATGGTCTAGACAAGCCCTACGGGACTCCCAAAGCCTCGTCTTCGGCAACTTCCTCTTCTTCATCTAGAATTGATGGTGGCAAATATTTCAAGACACGATCAAGAGTCCGTTTAAGACTCCTAATCTCAGTCTCGTATGCTGTAATGATCTCACGGTCTTTAGATGTCGTAGAGTTTGAAGACTCACCGGTTTCTAAACTAATGGGCACTTGTGATGTGCCCTTCAACATCTTCCCAATTTCGGGCACGACCTCGGCATGTTCCAAGAACCTCTCTCATGACTGCCCACTCATCAATTGATTCATTGTTAGAGCTGGTTTGGGTTAATGGAGTCTCTTTTACTTGAATAAGTTTTTATCTAGAATAAAGAAAACAAGTGTTAACAAATAACTAATACATAATTAAAGTGAATCTGCAATGCAAATATTTTACTATGTGACATTAACATTGGACTTAAATATATGTAAAACAAGAGAGAAACAGAAGAATTAGCTGAAAGCAATGTTAATATATGAAATTTTCTACATCCTCTTTATATATAGAACAAGAAAATCACTGAATTATCTATAGAATCCAAACAATATTGGGATAAACCATAGATTAGGTATTGTGTTGACCTTCGAATGCTAACTCGGGCCACTATGACATTACTTTGCAGAAAAAACTCCAATATTACAGTAAAATGCAACCCAACTGTACATCTACGAATTTATATTCCTTAATCCTTATGAGATTTACATCCTTGGTCCTTTAGAGTTTCAACACACAAGTTACTCAAATTAGACGACAAGATTTAATCCATAATTCATAGTTCAAGTAGTTTGAGGTCACTCAGTCCAATGTACAAAATCTATTCAGTAAAATGGGAATACCAATGTAGTAAATCATCAAGCTTCTTCGACACTAGAATTTATTATTTGGTAATTGTTGTTTCAAAATACTCAATTGCATATCCTTAAAAACATTGACTTTATATGGTTGAAACAAATCTGGGTTAAAATCATTGACAGTCATATCGTCACATATATAATAATAAAAAAAATCATAAATTCAAGAAATCAAATCAAGTTGAAAAATCTGGGAACATATTTATACAAATTCAATTGTTTACCATTTGTAAGAATAGGTGTGAGATGACAATGCATAAAAGCAACTCGAAAAAGGCCATCAGTAATAACAATATAAGAAGCAAATAATGTAAACAATTAAAGTAAGATAATTAAAGAATTAAAATGTAAACTTTATTAAGTATACAACTAAAGTGAGATTCTTAGAGAATTAGAATGTAAAATGTACTGGCCATGTTGGCCCTTGATGTATTATTCACCCATTCGCTTGTTTTTCGTTTATGGAATCTTACGTAATTATCAATCAAGCTTGGATACTTTCTAGTATCACGGTTTCTCTGCAACAATTTATGAACATTATGAATTTTAACTCTAAGAAATAAATTAAAAGGATATAGGCCACGGAAACAACAATAGCAAACATGACACTTAAACATAAGGAAACACTAAATAATAGTAGAAATACAATATTTGTTAATGAACTTCTCAAGATCATTGCCAATGATAATTAATCAAACCTACTCAAAATCAAACTATTTGCAAAGATCAAGTGACATTTTAATAGCAAATTGCCTATCCATGTTTAATTTCTTCAACTCCAGGAGGAAAGATTTGCTCCATCTTGCACAAGACTACTATCGTTTTCTCTCGTGCAGCAAGCATCTCACTGACTCTAAGTGATTTGGCACACAGCTGCTTGAAGAAGGCACACAATTCAATTATTCTGGTGGAAATAGTATTGTCAAGGTATACAGAACATGCAACTAGCAACAACCTCTGCAATATAATGTGGCAATCATGGGACCTTAAACCACTGATCCGACTACAATTTGGAGCTACATTTTTCCTTAAGTTAGTTGCAAAACCGTTAGGAAATTTTATAGACCTGATGAACTCAAAATCTTTTACAATTTTGAGTACTTAATATATATCTAGTAGCTGGCATCATCTATGTTTCTTCATCTTGATACAAGTATAACTCTCTTATTATTTCCAAATCCATCAAGTCACGTTTGGCATTGACTGTGTCCTTAGATTTTTGAGGATCACCTAAAATTGTTTAGAGCAAGTTGTTACACAGATTTATTTTGACATGCGTAATATCGATATTATGTTTTAACTCGATGGTAGACCAGTATGGCAGTTCGTAGAAGACACTTTTCTTTTGCTAGTTCAGTTCTTCTTCATATCTTTTCCTCTTATCAACTCCACCTGCTTTTCCTGGCTTGGAAAAACGTACATAACTTAATTGCTCTAAAGTCTCTTCACTTGTAAATCAGTGTGGTGGTGTTCTGGTCTCTTTACCCATTAAATTCAAGACTGTTCCCGAAACGGTGCTTTAAAGAGAGAAATCAACGGTGCCCCACATAAGATATCTTTCCACATACATGAACTGAAGATGTTTCCTTATTGCACGTAGGATGCCATATAACCTTGGCCACTCTATCCTGATAGACTACTCCTAGATGGAAAGTCATTAACTATCAAGAGTAGTGCTGCATGCAATTTAAACACTTCTCTAGTAGGAGTTCCAGCATCACGTACATTAATGCCAACTATCCATAATTCTTTCAACTCATCTACTAATGGACATAAGAATACGTCCATGTCTTTATCTAGTGCACGAGGACCAGGATTTAAGAGAGTCAACATCAACCATTCAGGTTTCACGTATAACCAAGGGGGAAAGTTGTATGTTGTCATTACCACTGGCCATATACTATAGGATTGACTCATACTATAAAATGGATTGAATCCATCTGCTACTAAAGCCAGTCAAACATTTCAGATTTCGCTTGCAAATTACATATGCTTTTTATCAGAATCCTTCCGTGTCTTTCCATCAACCGAATGCCTCAAAACATCTTCATCAAATGATCTACTAGAACTATGCCATCTCATAAGTTTTGCCGTATTCTCTGTGGCAAATAGTCATTTTAGTCTGGGTGTAAGAGGAAAGTAACGCAAGACCTTATGTGGAACATTACTATCAGAAGATCTACCTGCGATTTCCATCCAGCAGCTCTCTTTACAAACTAGACGAGTTTGTCTGTTGGCATACTCCTTCCAAAATAGTACACAATCATTCTTGCAAAAATGAATAGAAGTGTAGCCTAATCCAAGCTTTGACAACATCTTTTTAGCTTTATAATGACAGACCACCACGTTCATATTTGGATAAGCTAGCTTTTATAGCTTCAAAAGTTCAACAAAAGACTTATTTGTCCATTTATTCAAAGCCTTCATTATGCATCAACTTCACTAAAAAATTTAAGGACGAGAATGAAGAAACTCCTGGGTGTAATTCCGAATGTAAATCATTAAATAATTTATCATACTAAATATAGCATCCTCACATGCCTATCCAACTACGTCATTCATAACTTGTGTCATCTCATCCATGATTTCATCTGTCATCACTGTCTGAGTATTTGGAGCTTTTATATTAGTATGGCAGACCTCAGATTCCCAATGGTATATCCATCTGTCATAATTCTCAGCAAAACCATCACGCAGAATATGATCATGAACATCTTCTAATAACAATAATTTATTGCGGTTTACACACTTTTTGCACGGACATGTGATCAAGCCCTTATCATTTACGAATGGTCTTGCCTTCTTGCCTTGTTTATAAACTCGAGTAAACCATTACGAAACTAAGGAGACCATAATAGATTTCTCGCCTTTATCCAACTTTTATCAATCTCTATCTTTTATGGCTACAACAAAACGTCATATGTTTATTAGAAATAATCCTTTATCACTTGCAGTAAAGTATACAAATATTCACAATTTTTCATATGGTAGCAATCACAAAAATTCTAAATAAATGGAAGATATCACTTAAAAAAATGATTATTTCAAATCATAAACTCTATAATCGAGAAAATCAGCCAATATCATTTTTTTCTTTAAATGAGGAAAAGTATTTCTTACCTTCATTTTTACACAATAATTTTACATGATCAAAGTATAAAATGTAAATTGTTTGGTAGTTTCAGCCTTCATTTCTAAAAACATATTTATTTTGTTTTTACAGTATAAATTAATTTTTCTTAATTGGTGAGTAATTTTTAGATTTCAGACAACTATAAGAACAAAAAAAATATATAATTTTTCCCAATTGGTGAGTAATTTTTAGATTTCAAACAACTATAAGAACCAAAAAAAAGAGGAAAAATTAATGGAATCCATTTTATATATAAGAAAAATCGATTGAACTTGTTACATATATCTATACAAGAACAAATTTATATAGAACAGCTTATAACAACTTATTTCATTTTTTCCATATCATATGAAATAATTTTAGATAAATAATATAATATAATTACTCACACACAAATGAATACATATAAAGAAAAATATTTAGCACTAAATACATAAGGGTTAATTTCACATATCATCCCCAACCTTTGGAGTTAGAATCGTCTGGGTCGCTAACCTTTTTTTTTAGCACAGTGGGTCTTCAACCTCTTATAAATACACACAAAAGGTCCTTCCCAACGGAATCCATCCAAAATTTCGTTAAATGGTTAAATTATCTTTATACTCTTATTTTTTAAATTTTAAAAAAAGAATTTAAAAATTAAAAAAATATAAAAATAAAAGAGGGGAAAAAACCCACCAAACCCAACTAGCAACCACTTTGGCTACCAGAAATGACAGCATTCTAGTAGCCAACTGGCCACCGAAATGCTGCCATTTCTAGCAGACGAAATGGGGAGGCTCCCCTTTTTCGTTTGCTGGAAATGGCAGAGAAATTAGAAGACCCCCCATTTTTCTACCAAAAATGGCAGCTAATGCCCCCCTCATTCACTGCCATTTCTTCGTAGAGAAATGAGGGGGAGACTCCCCTCTATTTTCTATGTGGAAATGGTAGAATTTCTACCATAGAGGCCAATGATAGACAATGACTCACCCCCAAATACAGCTTACAACTTTCATCGTACTGTGCCCTCCAAAGAGCAACTCTTCTCTGCCATTTCCGCGCAAAAAATAGGGGTAGTCTCCCTCTATTCCTGTACCATTTCCAGTAGACGAAAAGGAGAGAGGCTCCCCACTTTCAGCTGTTGGAAATGGTAGCTTTCTAGTGGCCAGTTGGCTATAGGAATGCTGCCATTTTTGGCAGTCGAAGTGGTTATCGGTGAGGGGTTGAGTGGAATGGGGGTTGTTTTTTTCCTTTTTTATTTTTATATTTTTTTAATTTTTAATTTTTTTTTTAATTTAAAGGATAAGAGTATAAAGGTAATTTCTTTAGCCATTTAACGAAATTTTGGATGTATTCTGTTATGAGGGACTTTTTGTGCGTATTTATGAAAGGTTGAGGACCCAGCGCGCTAGAAAAAGGTTAGGCACCCAGGTGATTCTAACTCCAATGGTTGGAGACGATATGCGAAATTAACGCAATAAAGTGAAAATACAAAAGAAAATAATTAAAAAAACTTACTAAGTGAGAAACACATTTGGTCACCCTTCCATCTCTATTTTCGCGATGCAGAAGGCAAATGAAACCAAGATGAGTGAAATCTGATGTAGAAGGAGCAGCTAGGATACATTTATGATTTACGCTTTACTCTATAGATTTCAAGTCGTGCCTGTTGATCATGGATCCAGAGCAGCGTGAAAATTTTAAGCGGAGTAGGTGGGTGCATTAGTTATTCAAAAATTATAGGCGACGTTTTAGGCTTGGGAAAGACACATGTCGTCGCTATAGTCATTCTATTATAGCCACGACTACAGTCGACAGTCGTCCCTATGTGTTGTGTGTCCACCAGCTACGTGCTTGTTGTCCTGATTGCTAGCATCTACACCCGCAACAAAACTATCGTGACTGTATGTTAGAGCATATACCTACAACGAGGTTGTTGTTTCTATAACTTGAGATTTACTATGACGACCAATGTATACTGCGGCAACATGCGTTGTGGCTATAGAGGTAGAGAAAAAGGCATCATTTTCTCCCGCCAAAGTTCAGTTCTATTATATGTGAATCACCGTATCATGATACCAAACCTCTATGTGATATCATGACGATCTCTACTATTTAACACATGCATTGCCAAACCACAACAATTATTATCACAAGATAATCCAACAATAGTAAACCACAATATGCCCTACATGTTACAACCTCTATACAATCTAATGCATCATGCAGGTATCATGTGTCATGACAATTATTATCACGAGATAATCTAGTCACTATAAGATTCTCTGTGTGTTAATTACAATCTCTATATCATAATAACCTAATGCATGCACTGCCCTATTATGACAATTACAATCACAAGATAACTCAGTAATCATAAACAAGCAAGAGAAAATTAGGATATACACTACACATTTCACATGTAATTGAAATATAGGGTATCTATTCAGGGAAAAAAGAAAAAAAGAAAAAAAAGGAAACTATGTAACCAAAATAAATCTATTTATTATACTTCAGTTGTAGTTAGAATTGTAATTAGAATTATTAAAATTTCCCATTTATACGATCTCTACAATCTAACTAATGCATGTACTAGACAACTAGTATCACGAGATAAGCTCAGCCAGCGTAAATCACAATATTGTCTATATATTACAATTTCTACACAATTTAATGCATGCATCGCGTATCATGACAAGTATTATCCCCACATAAGAGCATTTATTGTAGAGTGAAAAGAGCAAAGGGGAAACAAGCCAAAGTGAAAAATGAGGCGGAAAAAGCCCATTCTCCAATACATTAATTATGCTCTATCGGCCAATGAGGCTTAGTCCATTTGGTTAGGGGGTTAGACTAAAGGTTCTAGGTTCAATTCCCTAAAATGGGGTATTTTCTACATTTTTATTGCATTATGTATTCTCACTATATGTGAGTTTGTCTTGTTGATATTCTTAGCGTTGTGTTTTAGTAGGATAAATATATATGCGCACTTGTACTGCTATAATGCGGATTTGTGATTATACTTTCAAAAAAAAAATTATGCTCTATCACAACCACCATAAACCACAAGATTCTGTACGCGTTACAATCTCTTTGCAACCTAATAAATGCATTGTTGCATCGCTAAAAGTAGTATCACAGTATAACTCGGCAACCGTAAACCACATGTTTCTCTATATATTATACACCCTAATACGTGCATCGCCGTATCATGACAACCAATATCACGAGATATCTCAGCTAGCGTAAAACATAAGATTCTCTACACGTTACAATCTCTATGCAAACTAATGCACGCATCCCTGTACCATGCCAATTAAATAAACCTTCCATTAAACTACAAGATTCCTTGTAGATAATATTAATGTCATAGATATCACGTGAAAATAGTACTGAGCTGCTTGTTCTAGAACTTTATGAAAAAAATAAAAATTCATTAAATCAATAACAATCACATATTTTCCAAAACAATAATATAATAATATTTCACACTTTCCAATGTTTATTCTTTACATTCTCATTACACATTCTTTTATTTTCTTTACATAAATCTCTAGAGAACAAGTCAATCATCTACTAATTTAATAACCTCTTCTTGACATGGCAGTGATATAACTTGACAATGTCATTTCATTGCCAATATTTGCCGGTAGAATTTAATATCACTATGAATATTAATACATTGTACTTCGCAAAAGGCTAAAAATAAAAAAAGAAAAAAAATAACACAGAAGTACTTCCACACACATAAGCATATATATGAGAGTTTTGCCTCCATAGAACCCAAGCAACTCTTTTTATCACCTGTATATACAACAATAGATACAGTGATATATTTGTATTTGTGTACATATATCACCCAAATTCTTGATCTTCTTCTACTTCAGACACCCACAATCACAGTGTCCAGTTTTCGTAACTGAAAACCCAAATTTCCTCAATTTCCAGTTTTGAAATCCCATTTTGTAAATCTTCTCATCGATTACTTATTTCTGCACAGCTAAGGTATGTGAACTAACGAAAGATTTGTAGGTGTAAAAGGTGGCAAAATTTGGTGGCTTTCCTGACCCACTGTGGAGAAAGGGTGACTTCTAAGGAAATCAAGGTTTCCATGAAGCTTGAATTGAAGAATAGGTCCTGGAGGGTGGTCCAGGACAGTGCCGAGCAGAGAAGTCGAGAAATGATATGAATGATTGTAGGAATATGAATGAAAATGACAGAGAGAATTGTTCTTGGGAAAACTTGCCTCCTGAACTATTGAGGGACATTTTGAGAAGAATAGAGAAGTATGAATCAAAATGGCCTGCAAGAAAGAATGTGGTGGCTAATTGTGCTGGTGTGTGTAAAAGCTGGAGGGATGTCATCAGGGAATTAATCAGAGCTAAAATGCCTGAGGTTTCCAGGACATTCACTTTTCCTATATTGGTGATGCTGATGCAGGTTCTGGTTTTTCCATATAATTCTTTTTTGATGCTTGTCTTTGATATGAGTAATTACCACATTTTGTTGATTGTTGGTTATGTTGATCCCTATGTTGTTCATTTATAGTTTTGGATTTCATTGCATGTTTTTTTTTTTAGTTTTGCCGTATTTTCAGTTAAGTGCTTTACCCTTTTCTGTTCTGCTGATCTATAAACTAAGAAACTCATTTGTATTTTGCAGCCTGGTCCAGCAGGCTCGTTCATCCAGTGTTTCATTAAGCGGAAACGTTCTAAACAAACTTATTATCTTTACCTCAGCTTATCTCAAGGTACAAATTGTGCTCTCAACATCTTCTCCAACTAACATTTGGAGAAGCTATTTTTCTACTTACACTAACCCTTCTGTTCTATTCCTAGTTCACTAGAATTCTCTTCTAAGAGCATGCTTGGTTAGGCTTAATAAGCTTAAATTCGAGGAATTCTTACCTCATCCCAAGGAAAGTCCTGTTTTTTCTGGCCAACATACTCTACTGCATAATGATTCTTTGCTAGATAACCTTGTGATATGCCTTGATGAGAGGCAGATTATTTACAAAACCTTACTTTTTTGTTTTTTTGTTTTTTTAATAATCTATTACTTTAACATCATCTTGATATCTCTGGCAGAACTGGTTGACGATGGCAAGTTTCTTCTCGCTGCACGTAAGTGCAGGCAAGCAACATACTCAGACTTCATAATTTCCATTAATGCAGATGGTATGTCCAAGAGAAGCGGAAGATTAAGGTTTGCTAACTTCTGATACTTTCTTATGATGGTATACCACGTTACTACTTGATACTTGTAGAAGAGAATTAATAACGGCAGTTTCTCTCCGTCTCTCTCAAGATCTAATTTCCTAGGAACAAGTATATTTTGTATGATGCTGTGCGTCCCCAAGTGGAAGCTAAAATGGAAAAAAGTCCTTCTGGCCGAATGGCCGGCTCCAAACAAGATTTTCCTGGAGTTCCACTAGCTCAGATTATATATGAGCTGAATGTGCTGGCAACAAGGTACCCTATATTATTTCAATCAAGTGAGATGGTACAATGTCTAAACACAAGAAATGCAATCTGCATAGAGTTTTACATTCTTTGCAAAAATGTCATCTTCATACACTTTCAGCATTTTTTATGAAATTCCCTAGAGAGATAATTGATTTAAGTATCGTATGTGGAAGTAGTTGGGTAAGTATAAAAAAACTTTTTTATGACATTGGTTAAGTATAAAAAATTTTGTATGACGTGCTGGGGTCCAAGAAGAATTCATTGTATTTTGGATTCAATTCCAGCTTCTGTTGTTAAACCGAAGGAGTGGCTCCTACACAAATAGATTTCCATGTCATTAGTGTTAGTTCTTTTCGGCGGACCCCCACTTTCCAATTAGAATCAGATGACATGGATAAAGCCTTATCTGAAGTAGAGGATGGCCTAAGAGAAGGATCTCTTGTGCTGAGAAATAAGTCTCCAAGATGGCACGAGCAATTCCAATGCTGGTGTCAGAATTTTCATGGTCACGTAACTGTTGCGTCAATAAAAAATTTTCAGCTGGTGGCTTCTCCTGAAAATGGCACAGCTGGACCAGAACAGGGGAAGATCTTCTTTCAGTTTGGAAAAGATGGGAAAAACGAGTTTACAATAGACTACCTCTATCCACTATCAGCATTCCATGCATTTGCCATTTCCCTCAGTAGCTTCGAGGGTAAAACTGCTTGTGAATGATGAGGATTAAATGGCATGAATTTACTTCCTTGATAGTTTTACAGTTCATATTATTTTAACCAAACATCGAATGAAAATTTGTGAGAGATAAGAATGAACATTTATTGGTAGATATTAATCTCCTGTGCACATCTTGCTTGAGGGCACAAGCTTAGAGGCTGACAATTATCATTGAGCTTAGGACGTTCACTCTATTTGTGATTTCTCCACCTTCGTAAGTATTCTATCAATTGTTCGTAAGGAACTAGACTGTATAAGTAGCTTAGAGTATCAAATTCCATAATAGGCTCTCTCAATGGTTTCATTCGTGAAAAGATGAGCTCAAGGTAGAACAATAAAGCTCTTTTGACTCGATTGATGAAGAGAAGCCAAGTTCAACAATCAATTTGGCTTGAACACAGCAGTCACAAGTTCAACTTATATTGGTATTTCTAGGTTCATTATTATTTGGCCATCCATATTGGTTGCCCCTTCTTCATTCCACATTAAAGAAGATTTTAGATTCTATTAGCACCAATGGTTTAAGCAACAAAAGATAGATCTGTGACCTATGCTTCTCACAATAGAGCAATGTTTATCCACCTAATTATGAGGATTCAATTTTTGTGTTTGTTTCTTGTCAAGAACTAATAGTGGTTAATCTACTTTGCTTAATTTTGGTATAAGCTCCTGAAGTTCCAAGAATTTTAAGTGGTTGAGGAAATCAAGCCTAAGACCGTCAAATTCATTTCTATTAACGTTTGACAGCTGCAAGGCCCTGACAAGTTTCAGACTTGAAGCAATGGCGAAGCAATCTGAGAAATTGTGCAACAAAGAGTGAATATGCAAACCAAATGGTCTCGACTTAAAATGATGAGAATCAGAGTGGATGCACATGTGACGATGTTGCTCGTATATTGGGAATTCACTGAAGAAGTTTAATGAAATTCAATCATTGTCAGCGACAATGTAACCATATCAACGATAACCGTTAACAGCAAAAAAAAAAAAATTACCCTTTCATGATTAGGCAAAAATGCAAAATAGCATAAGAATGATTAGGACATAGCGGGTGTGAGTGAACGTACTTTTTGACACATTAAAAAAGTGTTCCTTTTTGGCGATTTCCAGGCCCATGGCACATATGAGATCATGGATCTTACAAGTTTTGACTCCACGATCACTTTGTCTCTTGGCAACTTGTACCAAACTCCTGTTACTTAGACCTGTCAAATATTCCTCTACAATGTCCTCTAATTTTCATTTCCTTAACTGTGGTTTTTTTTTTTTTTTTTTTATCTACGATTTGATTTATAATTTACTTGTTAGTGCTGAATATTCTTTGATATGCATAGCATAGTCATCAAGATTTTTCTTGAAACCACTAGTTTCAGGTGATCCTTTGACGATAATTATGAAAGGCTGATCAGTTTGTTAATTGAATTTTGGGGGGTTTCTGTTCAATACGAGAATTATAATTGTGAGGTGGAGCTCAATTTGGAATTGCATTGGGATTTTTTTTAATGAATCTGAAAATCACGCCGGACCTCTAGTTCTTTATAACCCAACTTTTACGATGGGTTTTGCATGCTTCAGTTTGATTTATATTTTACGTGTTCAAAATTTAAACAAGACCGGTGGGATCTACCGTGAAGAAGTTGAACGCCAGTGTTTGGAAGCGATATATAAATTGGTTAGTTTATAAGTGGATTCAAATTTAAATTTTGTATTGGTATCATTCTCTAATTATGCCAAGTGGAGGTAATGATTAAAATAATATGAAAACTTATGCCACATCAAATAAGTGGCTTAATAGTGCGTTGTCGTGTGTCTAAAATTTGAAATTTAAACTAATTTATAAAAAAATGGACTTAGATTTTAAATTATATATGTGGCAATTCGGCTTCTCTTGTGCACAAGATACCTATTAGTTTCTGACATTATTTTGATCCTAAGTGGTCAATTAAGTTT
This sequence comes from Nyctanthes arbor-tristis, assembly GCA_963692815.1. Lineage (NCBI taxonomy): Eukaryota > Viridiplantae > Streptophyta > Magnoliopsida > Lamiales > Oleaceae > Nyctanthes > Nyctanthes arbor-tristis. The sequence goes on from CAVNYN010226391.1 coordinate 54,325, forward strand.
TAATATATGCGGTATATGCCATAATAACTCATTGTTTGTTTGCTTTGGCATATGCTAGTTTAAATATGTGGCAATTCAACTTCTCTTGTGATTTGTGAACAAGAAACCTAAAAGTTTCTGACATAATATATGCGGTAATGTCTCATTTTTTGTTTGTTTTGGCATATTCACATCAATTATGTTATAATATATGCAGTTGCAAGTTACAACTCAATTTTTGTTTGCTGTGGCATAGGCAAACATCATTTCTTTTCTTCTCCTCACTCTTATGGATCCAAATGTCACACCCTCTTTCGAATGTCTGTCAAAAGTTCTAGGAATGACACACCAACTTCAGCAACGAGAAGTCGGAACCTTTCAGTGGAACCGACATCACTTATTAGCCCTTGTCCGTTATGCTATAAAACTACAGTCCAACAAGAATCATGGCAGATTTATTGATCGATTGAGGATTCTTGAAGAATCTGCGTACAGTCTCTATAGAGATAAAAGTTCTAAAAGATACTTGAAATTGATTGGTACTTTCTTAAAAGAGATTGTGGATTTTTTTGCAGTTCCAAAGCTACAGCAGTGTTCGGCTGATATCAAGCGAAATTGTAGCAAGTTTTATCGATTTTTTGGATGAAGCACTACAAGTTTTATCAGTTCGTCCGGGCAATGGAATTATAATTCCTCGTGAAATCAATATTCTTTGGAAGAACCTCAAGTTTCTATTGGCCAATCTTGGGGATAGGCCGTTCCAGTTGCCTGATTTGTAAGAAAGCATGAATATTTTAGCAGAAATTGAGTGTATAGCCAACGAAGCAGGGATTTTCCTGTATTCCTTCTTTTTCACCAAAAATTTCGTCCGAGAGAATGAAATGGATTAGGCACTATCCATTTTGCTACTAAAATTTGGGATATTGGAAGCAAAGATCAAAGAGCACTGTGTCAGATTATCGGATCTCCCAAGTCCAAGGACTGCTAATGTTTCAATATTTATTGTTGATTCTGTCATTGATGATCTCAATGATCTAATAAAGATCAAGTCTGATCTCTCTGTTGACTTGAACGATCGATTTAAGAGACTCTACAAGGAATTAAGTTCCTGTAGATCCTTCGTCCAGGATATGGAGGCACAGAAGAACAAAGAATTGGCTGAATGTGTATTGCAACTCAGAGACTTGGCATATGAAGCTCAATATATCATTACCTGGTTCATGTCTGGAGATATTCCTGTTTGGTATCTTGCTCACCGGCTATCAAATTTTATCTACAAGTGTGAACTCATCAGAACTTCACTCCAACAGATCAAGCTGAATTATGGCATTATTACAAGCCTAGAAGTTGCAGACAGTCACAATGAAGTATCATTCCAGCCTCCTAAAACCATTCCCATGGATGAAGAAATTGCGGTGGGGCTCAAGGAGAAGACAACGGAAATTATAAGCCAGCTTGTTGGGGAACTGAATGACCATCTAAAGTTCATTTCTATCATTGGAATGCCTGGAATTGGTAAGACTACATTAGCAAAGAAATTGTACAGTCATTCATCTGTGGTCCTCCAATTTTACAAGAGAGCATGGTGTGTTGTTTCTCATACATACAGAAAGAGAAAACTATTGATTGAAATTTTGAGTTCCATATCCCAACACAAAGTCACAGAAAGCGAAGATGGTGTATTGGGTGGACGTATTTACAAAAGTTTAAAGGGAAGAAGGTACCTCATTGTTATGGATGATATGTGGAATAAGGATGTCAGGGATGATTTGAAAAGATACTTTCCAGATGATAGAAACGGAAGCAGAATAGTATTCACCAGTCGGGACAAAAATGTGGCTTTTTCTTATGGCTATCTTAATGAACTGTCTTTGCTATCAATAGATCAATGCTGGGATTTATTACAAAAGATAGTGTTTAAAAATGATCTTTGCCCTCATGAAATTCATGATGTCGGAAGGAAAATTGCTAAAAGTTGTAAGGGACTACCACTTGCAGTCGTTGGCTTAGCTGCCATTCTTGCAAATATGGAGAAGAAAGAAATTCTATGGCAAGAAGTTGCAACCATTTTAAGTACTTACATTTCCCAAGGCCAGGACATATTCGAACTTAGTTACAAGCATTTACCTACTCATCTAAAGCCATGCTTTCTTTATCTTGGAGTATTCGAGGAAGATGTGGAAATTTCAGTTAGAAGTTGTTCCCACTATGGATTTCTCAAGGATTTATAAAGAAGGAGTTGGACCAGACCTTAGAGGACACTGCAGAGGAATGTCTGACAGAGCTAATTAACAGGAGTATGGTACAAGTTGCCAAGAGAAGATGCGACGGTGGAGTCAAAACTTGTAATGTCCATGATAGATCACACGTGACCTGCCTGGAAATCGCAAATAAGGAACACTTTCTCAAAGTGTCCAAGCAGTAAGTTCATTCTGACACTCCTATTTCCTATTCCCCCTTATACTATTTTCCATTTTAGCCTAATCATGAAAGGTTACTTTTTTATGCGGTTATGTTTTTATCACTGACGGCAATCGAATTTCATTCAACTTCTTCAGTGAATTCTCAATACATGAGAAACATCATCACCTGTGCATCCACTCTGATTCACATCATTTTAAGTCAAGACCGTTTGGTTTGCATATTCACTCTTTGTTGGGCAATTTCTCTGATTCCTTTGCCATTACTTCAAGCTTGAAACTTCTTAAGGCCTTGCAGTTGTCAAACACTGATAGAATTGAATTTGATGGTGTTAGACTTGATTATCTCAACCACTTGAAATACTTGGAAATTGAGGAGCTTATAGCAGAATTAAGCTATCACAAAAACCTGGAATTTCTTTTCGTGGCAGAATCTAGGGATGATGTTCTTCTGAATATGCCTAAGTTGAGACATCTTCATATTGGAAGTGCTAAAAGAATCAGTCGGGAATGGGATATCTCACAAACAATAACATTGAAACTCTCTCTGGTATTGCTATACTTAAACCAGAAGAACAGAATTTCTTGAAATGTTTTCCCCATCTTCGCCACCTGAGGTGCAAATATCAACAACTTTGGACTGGCATTCCGGATCTTAGCTTCATCATTAAGCTTGAATCGCTTAATATGTTTTTTGGTACCACTGAGCCAAAAGAGATCATTAGGATTAAATTCCCTACTAACATCAAAAAGCTTGTTCTTCATGGTTTCGATCTTACAAGGGAAATGATGTCTTCAATAGGAAAATTGACCAACCTTGAGATCATCAAACTAGATACTATTCAAGTAGAGGAAGGAAACTGGAACACGAATGATAGCGAGCTCCAGAAACTCAAAACCTTGAAAATAGAAAACATGTACACTGAACAGTGGAATACCTCAAGTGAACATTTCCCCAGCCTTGAACGATTGGTTTTGAAAAAGACCAACGGCCCAAGGAATGTTCCTTCTGAGATGGGATATATTCTAATGCTGCAGATGATTGAGGCATATAATTGTGGAAATGAACTCACAGAGTCTGTTATCCAAATTCATGAAGAACAAGTTGAAGAAGGAAACGAAGGGCTTAAGGTTATCATTTCTAGTACAAACACATCATAAGTTCCTTTCTATTTCATTGTTGGATTCTATGTTGCAGCATTCTTTTTCTTGTTCTTCTTCGCTAACACTTAAATGAAATAATGGCCATATATGCCGATTGTGAGTAATGGTTTTATAACAAGTATATGTGTTAATAAGTAATGTGTTCTTCATTTTTTTTTTTTTTTGTTTTTTTTTAATATGCAACGCTTAAATCAATGATTGTTATAAAAAGGATATACTTCTCTCTGTACATCTTTATTCGCTGCCCTGTTTTTGTTTTTCGCATGCTATCGGTCTACTTAAAATCACTTAAACTACTTTAATTTGAACAATTAAATCAAATTATAAGTTTGATTGTCAACTTAAAATCCAAATAAAAAAAGAAAGAACAGAACAATGAGTCATATAACCAGTAGCATTCAATATATACCATAACTTTTCTAAAGTAAAAAACAAGAACAATTAAAGACAATTACTGACAATTAAATGAATATATGAAAGAAACGCTCGACATTATCAAAACTAAACCAAATGTAATCTCGTACATAAACAGAGCAGCATGTTCCATACTCACCAAAAAATAAAATCTTCCAAGCACGTGTGATATATACGCATCTTACGAAGTTAATTAACTACTTACATAAGCACTATGTTTGCTGCAAACGGAGCTTTGGCATCACGAAAGCACCAAACACTTGGAAATAGATTGTCACCTCGTTAGACATCATTACAAGTCCAGCTTTGGCATTGTTTTTCACGAAAGTACCGAACACTTGGAAATAGATTGTCACCTCGTTAGACATCATTACAAGTTCGGTTTTGTTCTTCCTCAGCACATTTCCACTAAGGAGTAGCTTGCCAACATGTTCACTAAGCCTTCCGATCTGCTCCTCAATTCAGCTATCTCCTTTCCAAGTTGGCCTTGAAAGAAGCAATTATGTAAAATTTAACTCTACACACAGTCATGCTAAATATTAAATTATAATTCAGGGTCCAATTAATTATGTTTGAATAAACTATAAATGCATTCCAGTTTCTCTATATATTCAAATTAATTCGGTTTGTGGACTCCTATTTAGCGGCAACATTCGTCACCGCTATATAAATCAAAACGGATATTTCAAATAGCGATAACTGCTACGGACAGGATCCCAAACAATTTTAACATATAATCAACAACAACCACTAAGGACAAGAACCCTAACACAATTTTGTAGTAGAAAAGACTTCTTCAAAGCGGTGGACGGTGGACATAAATATTGAAAGTTCGATGAGTATTCTGTCACATTTTAAATTTTCAATGGATAATTAGTTATCCTGTGAAATTTCAGTGAGTTTTGTGTTATATTTTAAAGTTTAATAAGTAGTTAGGCCTTGAAAGTTTGGGGAGTGTTTATTAAACTTACATGCAAGTTTAGCGATTGGTTGCGTCTCTGATTTTGTTTTTTTTTTTTTTTTAAATAACATTTCTATTGTAGTGCTCGTTTCTTTTCTTTTCTTTCCTTTTTTCTCCTTTTTTTATGGTTTTCCCAATATGAAAGGGCCCACTGCAACTTGGGCCATAGAATGAAATTTAAGATCATCTGTCGTTAAATTTAATTTACCATATAAACAAAAAAAAATGAAATTTAAGTGATTGTCAAATGAAATATAAGTATTTTAAATATAGCTATCAAATATTGATACAATAAATATGTTAAATAAGAATGTTAAATTTTATTACAAACAAGAGTTATTGGTCAATTTTTGTATTTTACTTCCCCCAAGATTCAATAGTCAACAATTACTATAAAAAATAAATGAAAGAATTTTATATTTAGTTGTTAAAATAGTCATCAGCTTTAATAATAAATTAATTTAGTGCTAAAAAGATTCCTTCAGCAATTTTATTAACACCTTCATTGTAACTATATTTTTAAATTGTTAATTAATACATGTTACTAACACTTAATTTAACCACCCTAAATCTTTTTCACTGTTTGTAATAAATTATTATTATTACGGCACGTAAAATTGGGCCCCTTAATCATTGTGCGTGAGGCGAGTTGCGGAACTGCTTTCATTCAACACCAATATACGATGCATACATTTCGATAGGTTCGATTGCCAAAGAAATAAAAATAAACAAAAACTGTTAAGTAAGAAAATAAAAAATAATAAATAAATAAACAAAAGGGGACTCGGAGTTGGAGGACCAAAGTATGAACAAATTAGGGGCGTCCAGCTTTTAGAGGTCACAAAAATTTCGAGGAGTTTTTGAATATTTGCACGTGCACAATTTGCAAACTGTCCAAAAAGAAACGCCCAATAAAGAACACTTCCATTATTTGAGCGGCTCCCTAATTGGCTGCTGACGAGTGCAAGAGTCCGGTCACCAGGAATCAAGAAAATACGGGGAATCAACTCAAGAAGAAGAAAATATGGGATTGGAAATTGTAGAGCCAAACACTTGTGTCAGAGGCTGTTGCCACAGCGACTCAATCCCTCTTCATCTCCCTTCTTCCTCTCATACTCTTCTTTCTCCTATCGCCAGAGGTATAATTGAAAAACTTTGCCACTTTCCCTGCTCTGGATAATACGGAATTCTTTTGTCAATTTGTCTTAAATTAATGTAAAATGCGTTAACAGTCTCCTGTGGGAGCTCTAAACTTTACGAAGAATGGTATGTGATTCATTTAAATGTTGCCCATGTTCACTTTTTACTAACCAAGCTTGTACAGTTTTAATTATTCAGAAAGTGGTCATATATTTTCATTTAGACCTTGTTTTCAGCAAAAATGGGTATATTTTTCTTTATTACAGGGGGAGAAAGTGTGGTTTGGGAAGCCATGCTTGATGGTAGGAAAGTGGCCGTCAAAAAACCAGTTTTGTCCACCTCTGAAGACCTTGATAAATTCCACAAAGAATTGCAATTACTCTGGTAAATTATGCTTCCCTTAATGGTTTTATGAATGTGACTTAAAAGAAAAATTTAGAGCAAGTTGATTGGTGTACAATATGTGATTCACATAACTACAGTCCCCCTGCACTCAAAAAGAAAAATTGGTTATTTATATGTTTCAAATGAGAACTTTTGCTTAGCATTTCCTTTTTCACATGAAATGATGTATAAACTCTAATTTTTATGCAATACCATAAATTTTTTAATTTTCTTTTACTTAATTTTTGGTGTGTGCGACATGGTTCACGAAGCAAGCTGGACCATCCTGGAATACTAAAGCTATTAGCAGTGCATGCGAGGCCACCAAACTATATGTTTTTCTTTGAACTCTACAAGGGTGGAAACCTTGCACAGAAGTTACACGTTGAAGAGTGGAGTCCGAGCATTGATCAGTCACTTGATATCATGGTTTCATTAGGTAATTATGTAATGGAGTTTAAATATGGATTTCCTTCTCAGACCAGATGATTAACATAGTTGGAGTAATTGAAATGTTTATCACATTAGCTTTTTGGCGGCCCTTCATGGTTAGTAGAATCGAAAATGGCCTTAGTCTTAACTATCTTAGAAGTTCTACATAAAGTCATGACATCATTTAATTTCAACATGTGAAGGCATGGTATACTTAATGCCACCCCCTTTCATTTTCCATTGAGAATTGAACCACTATTCTTGGTATAATAATTAGAACTTAGGAAAGAATATGGTCATTCTTTACTGTTAACTATGTGATTCAGTTAAGATCTGGATTGTAAATAAATTAATGAGTTTGTTAAAAATAGAAAAATACAGATAGGAAATATTTTTAGAATTTTAGGTGGTTTTACTGATGCTTTGATTTGTTATTCATCATTCAGAAGATGATTATTATGTCACAATGCCTGCTATTTAGCTTTCTAGTTGCCAAAAGTTTCTCATTTTTGTGCATCACAATTTTGTAAAATCAGATTGGCTTTGACTAGATATGTACAGCATCTTTATTTCACGTTTCATGCTTTATTTTTATGAAGATATGTGGTATTGGACTTGAGCTGAAACCTTAGGATTCCTGTACAAGATATGTGGTGACCATCTTTCCAGAAACTAATCCCTTGTTCGTATGCGATTTTCAACCAAGAAAATAATTTTTTGGGGGCCCCATCTCAGATAAAATAACTGTAAAACAAGAATGGCCGTATCCATTTTATTAAACTACTATTTATATACTCTTGCTTAGGAGTTTCATGTTCTTGGTTAAATAAGATATTGATAAAGTTGTAATTTTGCATAGAGGAAAGAGGACAAATGATGTAATAAATTTTTGACATTTACAATCATTCAGATAAATCAGATTCTTTTCATGTTTTTTAATTATGTCTCTAGTTTTTGGCTTCCAAAAGATTTTCTTTGCAAATAATTTGTGCCAAACATACCCTTAGATAAATAAGGTCTTGAGATACTGGCAAATATGACCATTATAACCTAGAAGTTATGAAGTTTAATTTAATTGTTTGGATCCTTATAGCAGGGACCACCATCGCCCATTTCAGTTTAGGTAAATACGACCATAACATCCTTGAAGGTATACGTCTATTTCAATCATTAGGATCATTCCATCAGGACCATCACCTCCCACTTTAATTGGCCGGTAAAAGAATACTACATTTTCTCTGCTGCACAGTTCTTTCATATATATCCTGTGAACTTGATATTGGGTAATTAAATTCACAGTGCTCATGGTTTCTTTTGCAGCCAAGGCCTTGCAGTATCTGCATAAGCTTGGAATTGTACATAGGGATGTGAAACCAGCAAATATTCTTGTAATATGTTAAGGGATTTTTGATGCATCTAAATACAGCATGTACATCTATGTTGCTTGGACTCTTCACTCTACGACAAGTACCCGTGTCGGACACTCGGATATGGGATAAGGGTATGAGATCCTTCTCGGATCCTTTAAGTCAAAAGAAAATTCTTTATATCATTAAAATCAAGAGAAGTTCCTTTTTATCCCCCCTAAAATGCACATAAAAATATCAAAATATGAATTTCTAAAGTCAATTTTAAGTTTATAAGTTGGATTTATTTGTTTCTTCTAAAATTTGTATGTTGTTTAGCAGTGTCCTATATCCTAAATTTTTGAAAATTAAGGACTCAACACTTGGATATATACCAAGTGCTTCTAGGAAGAGTAATTCTCTCCCCTTAGGGAGAGTACTCCCTAACGTGTAAGCCCCTGATTGGGGGGGAATCAGGGGGGCCCCCGGGATTCCCCCCAATCAGGGGGGGCCATGTCATGGAGTACTCTCCCTAAGGGGAGAGTACTCCTCTCCCTAGAATTTTTGGATATATACCCGTACCCGACACTCGTACTCAAGTCCGAGCATCATATATTTTTACATGCATCTAACATTTTTTTAGTAATTTATTTCTTTTTAGCTGGTAATGTTTGTGTTCTATTGTATTTTGGTATGATCTGACAGTTGTGCGTTATCCTGCTGCAGTTTGACCAAATTCTGCATCCACATTTAGCTGACTTTGGTTTGGCTGAATACCAGAGAGATCTTAAACAAGTTTCTTCTGGAAACTGGAAATCTTCTGGCAAGCCAACTGGTGGCTTCCACAAAAAGAACATGGTTGGGACACTGATTTACATGGCACCAGAAGTACTGAGGAAAGAGATACATACCGAGAAGTCTGATGTCTACAGCTTTGCAGTAACTGTCAAGTAAGAAACTGTAATATATTTACTTCTGATTTATATAAGCATAAAATGCAACTTCTCAGTTCTTCCATAGTTATACGTGGAATGCATCTCAGAATGCGTCTCTAATAACAATCATCTATAGCTGACTTACAGGGTCACTGTTTTTTTTTTTTTTTTTTTGTCCTTTTTTTTCTTTTTCTTTTTTTTTGGAGAGCTTATAGGGTCATTGTTAATAATTTAACTTTGGTAAGTTTTGAGTGTTAGTTATATGTTCTAGTTGGATACTATAAGCGATTGCAATGAACCAGCTTTATTAACTTTAAACCCGTACGAATAGTTTTGACGTGGCTTGTGTATGCTGTATCAGAACTGGATAATAGTGTAATTTAGAATTTTACATTTTAGAAGCTCCAGACTGCAAAAGAAAAGGTATCTTTTCTTTATGTATGTTAATTGTATCCAGTGACGTTTTCTTTTCCTTGGGCTAGGAGACTGGAGGAGTGACTAGGAAAATGATTTATGTATCAAATATTTATTTTTCCTGCTAAAATGACTCATTTAACTTTGAGTTCTCAAAAAGCATTAGTTGTCTAAAGACTTCATCTTGACTCTAAAAGATGAACGGTTTCCTTTTATTTTTTCTGGGAGTGTACTTGAGTGATAAACTTTTTAACTTCATGAATTGTTTCAGAAATTTGACCATTTCAAGAAAAGTGAACCTCAAGGAGTTGCAACTGATGGTGGATCATTAAACTATTAGATTCCTGTACAAGCTAACTGGTCAATTATATGTCAATCCCTAGCTGTTGGTGTTGCAGGATTCTTTGCTCCCTCATGGTTAGCAATGATAATGTTTAGACATAGATTACAATTTGAAAAGGGAATATGGTTTGTGCACTCGGAATGTATATTGGTTTAGATTTTTCTTTTTATTTCTTGGAGACAAAATTATCTCTTCTACATATGGATGATGCATCAAACATGTGATGACTGCTTGATCACCTTATTCAATTCAGCCAGAATCATGTATGATCAAAGTAGATTAACCACTGTCAGTTCTTGAAAAGGAACATACACTGCTTAAAATATTGAATCCTCATAATTAGGTGGATAAACATTCTCTCTTGTGAGGGGCATAGGTCACAGATCTATCTTTTGTTGCTTAAACCATTGGTGCTAATAGAATCTAATATCTTCTTTAATGTGGAGTGAAGAAGGGGCAACCAATATGAACGACGGCTAAATAATAATAATGAACCTAGAAATACCAATATGAGTTGAACTTGTGATTGCTATGTTCAAGCAATTTGACTATTGAACTTGACTTCTCTTCATCAAATGAGTCAAAAGAGCTTTTCATGTTTATCATTCAACCTTGAGCTCATCTTTTCACGAATGAACCCATTGAGAGAGCCTATTTCGGAATTTGATACTCTGAGCTACTTATACAGTCCAATTCCTTACGAACAATTGATAGTATACTTACGAAAGTGGAGAAATCACAAATAGAGTGAAAGTCCTAAGCTCAATGATAACTGTCAGCCTCTAAGCTTGTGCCCTCAAGCTAGATGTGCAGAGAAGATTAATATCTACGAATATTATGAATTTGGTTAACTTATATATCCATTACAAGACACTAGTTTTCCTGTAAAATTTCATAGATCGGAAGAGCAATTGTTGTAATTATTGTTTGCTATGAAATTATAGAGTTGGTGCAAGATTGAGAATGTCCACAACGAGTTTGTATCTTGTCAGGAATTTTCTCTAAAGAATGGCCATTAAATAATTTTTATTTAAAAGCCTATTCTATTAGATGAAATGAAAACTTATTTTTAATAAAATTTGTGTTGTTGCTGCTAGCTGAAGTGTAGTAAGAAATGCAAGTGAACTCTACCTAATTGGACCCTGCAAGTCTTCATTATTGAATAGAACAATCTCTAAACATGTGACTGAAGTCCTGCATGGTATCCATAGATTTGTGAGTTGTTCGTTAAGGAGTCAATCTATATAGTTATAATTCCCCAAGGTTGTAGTGTGGCATGAGAAGGTTGGGACATGTTTATCCTATCATGGTTTCTTGGAAGGATAATCTATTTGGTGATGCCAACGTGTGTGTTGCTCTAATTGTTTGATGACTTTGAGGGTGTATGATTTGATTCTATGAGAATTGAATCTGTTGAAAGTGAGAATGTTGTGTATGAAAAGTAACTTGGAGAATGTGAAAAGTCATTTTTTAAAGAATTAATGGTTGAGAATGAAAGTTGCGAAGAATTGATTCTCCAAGAATCAATTTCATACAGGGCTTTATGCGGTTTTAAAATATTTGGAATTGCAGGAGTTTGGGTTATGGTGTCTATGTAAAGTGCTTGTTTTGAAATATTTTTGGTAGTGACCATTGCGGAAAATATTTGTATCCATTGTGCATACATTAGCTAGCCAATTGTACTTTTTGCAATAGAGGCAGCAGGGTTTGTGTTGTGATTATAATGGGTTCACACTATAAAACTAAAGAAATGAGTGGTGAATATGTAATACTTAAGGGTCACGGAAATGTGTGGTTAAAGAATAAGTTTGACTAATTAATTTTTTACCCATACAGTCAATGGAGATGAAATTGAGAGTGGAATCTAGTTATCAAATTGAATGAGATTACATGATTCCTATAGGGAAGTCAAAAAGGAGCCACTGCAAATGGGGTAATTTGTTTGGTGTCTTGTTTTGGAGTTAACGGTCATATCTTGTATTTATTTGTCTCTCGCAATTGAGGAAAGCCTATATGTTAACATTTTTTTGCCTATATTGACTAGAATTTTTTCACTTCTAATAGATTAGGAAGCACGAAAAAGGAAATGGTAAATCGAGTTATGGTCATCTAATAATTTGGGCAAGTTAGCTATGAGCATACTGGCAGTGTTCTTTGAAGGTTATCCTTATATGGGACTTAAGTTATTTTGGTTACATATGTATCCAAGTTTAAGACACTATCAAACTGTTGCATGACTTCTGTCACCATGGATGTCTTGTGTTTGGAGATTAAGGCAATGCAGTTCTGGTTTCAACTTCACTAGATTGACCTGCACCAGATACTTCTAATATGGTATTTCCATGTGAAATAATTCTTTGACACTCCATGATGTGGCCGCCAACAAGCCCCATGCATTGGGTTTGTATATTCATTTAAATTTTTAGCAGTTACTGTCAGGGACATTCTTGCTCAATTTTTTGACTTTAGAAAAGAATGAAGGTTTTATATATCCTTACGATGCAAGCAATTAGCACTCTACATAAGATGCAATTTAGACACATATGGATGTTATAAGAATTTGTTTGTACGTATGCATGCAAGCATTTGAACACGCCGAGGTAAATGCATGCATTCGCATTACATGTATGTGGTTATGCATCTGCTCATGTATGTTCTTACTCGTGGGTATTTATTTATGTCCGGCAGTATTTCTAGATAGGGAAAACCTATCTATATATATTAAACACATGATAGTTAGATCCTAGATTATCTGCCTGGTGATACTTGGCATCAAGTCAAAATTGTTTGAATAGGAAATTGGTAGATAATGGAGTTTGGTTCAGTTTACCCCCCCCCCCCCAAGGCATCCTTGGTTTGGCAAACATCTTCATTTTACTTTATACCAGGCCAATTTGTAAATTTAGCCTGAGCTTTGGATTGAAACCTTAATAGTGCTTTGACATGGTAATGCTAGACTATTGGAATTTTCTTGACTTGGTTTTTGACCATTATCATGGTACGCTCACTGCACACCCACAAACGCCACTATTTATCATATTCTGATTACCATGTGATAAGGTAAAAAATACTGAACTATTTTATGTTTCATGTTCTTGGAACTTAATATTTAAGTTTACAAAACAAGCCATAATTTTTTATACTTTTCAGCCAAAAAATGGGTTTGATGTGTTTGGGGAAGTAAAACCTTTTTTAATCCAGTTATTCTTCAATTCTTTTTAAATAGAAGTTGCTCAAAGTATTTATATCACATATTTTATGGGAGCACCGCACAATTCTCCGCCTTCACTCTATTCTTTTGTCTCACCCTGCACTTTGCAGAAATACCGAAACAGTAAAGTTAATGTTTGAATTTATGCCAGTTAAGTGAATTCTATTGGCATTAGGATATAAACTAAAACGTTCAGTGATCATTCTTCTCTGCCTACTAGAGTTATCTCTTTCTTTCTCTTCTCACCCCGTGTTTTTCCGCACGGGTAACCTACTCAGATCTGGCATGGGGAATTATGATTGTAATTGCTAACAGCCTAGTTCACACTATATTGTGCTATTGTTATGGTTGCGTTGAATAAACTGGATTCTATTTCATTTTCTTTCACACACATTTTACTAGACTTACCTGGCTATAATCTCTCTTGTTATTAAGTCCTAATGCTGATCGTAGTTTTGGTTTATATTCTTTGATTGTCACTGTTGATGATATACAAATTTGTTTTTCTGAAGCGTAATCAGTTTTGGCTTAGACTATAACCATTTTGTTTGGAACACTTTTTCTATAAATTAATATTTCATTGCCTTGCCTATGTTAAGCATTTAATTTGTATTTATTGCAGTGAGCTTCTCACTGGTGTAGTCCCGTATACCGATCTTCGAGCTGAGACCCAGGTTACTCTTCCTTCGATCCGATCATTTGATTTTGTTTTTCTCTTACCTATAAAGATTGCTGTGTGCTTCACATGTTATTTTCTGGTGATGCATAGAATGCTATCTGTTTACTCATTACTGTAAAAGACGATAATAAAGATTAACTTTGTGAAGAAATGGCTGTGTGTCGTGAAATTTCGAAGTGGAACCCACTTGCTAAATTTGTCTAATTATCCTTTTCCAAAGCTTGTGACAGTGCTCTTGTAGGCAGAAATTCGCAAATGTTGGTCCATTTAATGAGTGCTGAACAGCATCAAATGAGGAATAAATAAATGAATATCCAAACTTGTCAAGTTTTAATTTGTGGTATGAAGGAACTAAATCAAAACATTAGCTTTTCATGATTGTTCACCATATGTCCTGATTGCAGGCCCACACAGTCTTGGAAATGAACTACACGGAACAGCAACTTACAGCTGCTGTAGTGTCTGGAGGATTAAGACCTGTTCTTGCTGGTCCAGAATCAGGTGCTTCCACCAGTTTACAATCTTTAATACAGAGATGTTGGGATGCAAATCCTGCAAATAGACCTTGTTTTGATGATATAATCATGGAACTTGACCTAATGTTGCAACCTGGAGTAAAGGAAGGGGTAGATGGTTCCACTAAAATTGTGTTGCATGAACATGCTGATGCAACTAATCTTCAAAATTTTCTAAGTTATCGAGAGGGTATTAACTGGTTCACTCATGGTAAAGCTTTTCCAGAAAGAGCTTCTCTACCTTCTATTAATGCAGGAAGCACTTGGGTTGGTTCTTCAAGTGATACCTCCTACCATCCGGTGCTATCTTGGGGTTCCTTTTCAACGTGTGGGAGAAGGGAAACCATGGAGGACACTCTCTTTCTGATACCGCACTTCTGTAATGAGACAGATATTCATTTATTTGGAATATTCGACGGCCATCGAGGTATGTGCCAGTGCACCTTCTAGTTGTCTGGGAACCAATTTAGGAAAATCATTGCTTAGATGAACACCTATTCTGTCATTATTTTACAAAAACAGGGCAAAAAAAAAAAAAAAAAAAAAAAGGAAAAAAAATAGAGTTATGTGTTAAAGGAAAGAGAACCTTTGCCAATGGATACTAAGATACTCGTAGTTTAAAGTGAAGATTTGATAAGGAGGTTATGTTAATTGCAGATAAATATGAACTGAGTACGGATAAAGATTCTGTTGCAAGTTGCACGTTAGAAGCTTAAATACTTGGACTCTTGACTCGTACATAGTGAAAAATGGACCAGAATTTATTTTTGTACAACATAAATACTTCTCCAGTCACTATGACTAGAGTACTGCATTAACTGCACTAGAATACTTTCATAAACTGCTAGAGATGTGTAGGTGCCGCTGCTGCTGAGTTCTCTGCTGGAGCTCTACCTGGATTTTTGCAAACTTTTGGTTCCATGAGCAGGTTTACCCCTACTAACAATTTGTAGTCTAGTTGTAAAATTTTTGTGTTCATGTATAGTTCAATCGAGTGACCATCTTGGTGTTTCTATACAAACAAGATTCTCATAGTTTTCAACTTCTACCTCTATACAGTCCCTCTAATGCACTGCTTCAAGCATTTGTGAAGACTGATCTTGCATTTAGGAATGAACTTGATTATTGTCGTAAATCCAAAGGAGTTATGCAGAGAGAGTGGCACCCTGGATGCACTGCAATCACTGCTCTTATAGTGAAAAACAAACTATTTGTTGCTAATGCTGGGGATTGCAGAACAATTCTGTGCCGAGCTGGACATCCATATGCTATAAGCAGGGTAAAGATGAAAGATTTACCAATTAGCTTATCTTCAAATAGAAAGAGAACCTTATTATGTTATTTTGTCTAGTTGGAATCTAATTTATAAGCGGTGCCTGCTTGCTTATCAACTGAATGAACTTGAGTAGGATCACGTAGCAAGTTGTCTTGAGGAGAGAGAGCGTGTTGTTGGTGCAGGTGGTCAAGTCAAATGGCAAGTTGACACGTGGAGAGTTGGTCATGCTGCTCTCCAGGTAAGTCTATATCTCAGTTGGAACATTAATGCAGTGCTATTTGGTGAACTTCTGGTTCTCTATCATTACAGCTTCACACCAACTCTTTGTTCGTGCTGTATCTTTAATTATGTGTTACTGCTTGATAAACATTAAAGTCAGTATTATCTAATATTCTTTTTCTTTGAATTGCTTTTCATAATTTGATAGAATTCTTAATTACATTACATTCAATTAATAGTGAAGTTGTTACTTTTTCTAGTTCGTTTAATGTTTCATTCAGAGACATAGATTTGCTTCGGTAAGTAACCGTTGGACATGACTATTAAATTAAGATTTCTCGATATCATGAGATATGTTTTGGTAAACTTGATTTGTTCGTTGTTTCTGAAAACTTTCCAAACAGCTCTCTTTATTATTTTCTTTCCCCAACCTTTTTGCCATTATTGCTTTTAATTGGCAAATATAATTTATTGAAGTCATGCTGCTTATAATAAGGGAAAACTGTTGGTATTAAATGGGAAAATGTGGAGCTTGTTACATATTTAGTTGTTCCAGGCCACCTGTGCGTTCCAATGATTTAAAATCTTGCAGCACTTGAGAACATTGCTTAGAGAATACATTGCATGAGATTTTATCTTCGTTTTTCTGTTCTAATATTTGTCTAATTGTGTAATACAACTTACTGAACCTGCAGTAAATGTTAGTCTAACAAAGCATACAAGTTAGGCATCTATGTTTTAAATTTAAAGTACAGACATATGCAGAATGCTTCAACTAGTATTAACAAAATTCTATATCAACCCAGTTACAACTTGTAGCCTGGAAATTGTGATTGGCATATCAAAATTCACATTCAGATGATATTCAACCAGTTATTGACTTACTGTGTTGAAATAGGTTACCCGCTCTATTGGAGATGATGATCTGAAGCCTGCTGTAACTGCAGAACCTGAGATAACTGAGACCATATTATCAGCAGAAGATGAGTACCTAGTAAGTTTAGTTATTCTAGGAAGCAACCTTTACTGGATTCTAATTTTTGTATCATATTTTAGAATATTTTACATGCCAAAAATGGGATACAATGTTTATATGTGATTATTTTAGCGATGCTATCAATTATGCTGTTTTTGTTAATCATATTGTAAATAATAATTCTACTCCTCATAGACTGCTACTTACAGTAAACGGAGTTGCAGTCTCTCTTAAGGGGCAGTTGATAGTCCAGTTTTTTCTTTTTCATCCGTTCCAATTATAGTCCACTTTCCTTTTCAAAAAGTTGTTGGAATATTAAATTTCCTTTATGCCCCTAGTAATTAATATGCATTATAATCAACAAAATGGTATTATTTAAAGTGGAGTATTTAATAAATGAAAGTGTATACTATTAGGGAAATGATATTTAAATTTACCTTTCCAACACTTTTAACTGCAATTTTCTTAACATTTGTGAAAATTGAAATTGGGCCATCTTTGTGGGGATGGAGGTAGTAATTGCACTGGTTTCAGTGCAAGTGTTGGGCTTTCTTGGTATTGTTTCCAGAGATTTGGCTTTATAAATCTTAAAAAGAAACATTAGAAACAAGACAGCAGGATGATTTCCGGCTTGCTTATTACGCACAACTTGTGATGAAGTTTTCGCAAGGAATTTTCATGCTTTGCTTTGCAGTTGTTGGCATGCCTGATGTTCCTAGTGAAATTTTCCATGGAGAGTTGTTCCAGTTTTCAACTAATGCTTTGAGATATTATCCCTCGAGGAACAAGTGGCTATTTCGAAGTAATCCTTGGGAAGTTCCATACTATCAAGCTGAAAAAGAAAATTGGTGGCAAAAATTTAATTGCATACATGGCATCATTTACATATAAAGAAAAACATTGAAAATATGCTGCCGTCTGGAACATGTTACAGATACCAGAGTTCTCTTTACTGTTTTTACAGTTTTATACGACAATTTTTGTGTTGCATGTACTTCTGTTTGGTTGAAAGATGAATGGACACAGTTATTTGCTTCCGTTACGACATATATAACGAGTACAATTTTCAGGTAATGGCAAGTGACGGGCTCTGGGACACCGTGAGCAACACAGATGTCGTGAACATAATTAAGGACACCGTGAAAGAACCAGGAATGTGTGCTAAGAGACTGGCGACTGAAGCCGCTGAACGAGGTAGTAAAGATAATATCTCAGTTATTGTGGTTTTCTTGCGTCCAGTATCTACAGCCGAAAGAATATACTAGCTTCTGAATTCAATTCATCCGAAACAAATTATTTGTGTTGGAAAGAAGAGAATCCTATTCTTTGTAGCAGATACAGAAATGTATTAGTTATTTTGTCATTAATTGCTGCATAATATTAAGAGGCCGCAAGTTATTTGATTGAAGTCATCTCAGTTTTCTACAAAAGAATTATTCTGTCAACCTATTCGGCTGGCAAGAATTTATTTTATAGAGGTTGCTATTTTTAAAGGACTCATTTCAACCACCCATGTGTTGCCACATAAGTGTAGGGCATCGCTACACCTGTGAGTGTATAAATAAAATTTTTGTTTGGTTGATTATGAAATTAATAGAAGCAGCTACTATATCATGTTAGTTTTATTCATTTTTATTAAAAGAAATGAAATGAATTTCCATTATTTTTGTTTGTTGACATGGAACTTAAGAAAATTTTACTTGTCAATCGGTCACCACCGGTTAATGAACACAAGAGGTGATAGAAGAAAATTACACAGAGGAAGAATGATAGAATGAATAAAGGATTCAAAAAAATGCAATGACAAACAAGTAAAGATTTTTACTCTATCTGTACTAAAAAGATTTTCCTCATTTCTTTTTTTACCAATCTCAAATTATATTCCTCTTTCTTAAGTTAATTTTTTAATTTTCTAATATCAACAAAAAACAACTAAAGTTAACTATTAAATAAATCAAAGGGTATATTAAAAAAATATATTGTTAAATTGGACCTTTCCAATAGAATTAAATGATATTTTTTTAATTTATGTGAAAAATGAATGGAGAATATCTTTGTGAGACGAAGGGAGTATAAGTCCTTTTCATTAGTCCTGATCTAGTGCCATATTGTTTGACACAATACTTACCATACTATATGAAAAATTACAACCATGTGGCGTGCCATGGTTATATAGCCGTGCTATACATATAGTGTTAGATTAATTTTCTCCTTTTTATTCTTTCATTTTACCACTTTTGAAAATGTTCTACCCCAACTGCTAATACTTTACGGTACCAATTACTAGCTCTAT
This sequence comes from Nyctanthes arbor-tristis, assembly GCA_963692815.1. Lineage (NCBI taxonomy): Eukaryota > Viridiplantae > Streptophyta > Magnoliopsida > Lamiales > Oleaceae > Nyctanthes > Nyctanthes arbor-tristis. Next base: position 73,426 of record CAVNYN010226391.1, read on the forward strand.
CTCTCAAAAATCAAAATGGACCAATTAAGGGTAAATTTCACAAAAGATCCCCAACCTTTGTAAAAAGTAACAATTTTATCCATGACCTTTTTTTCAAGCATATAAGTCCTCTACCTTTTAAAAATATATACACAAAAAGGTCTCTACATGCTATTTTTGTCTACTTTCATTGTTCATTTTTTCTATAAAGACAATTTACCTGTTATTTAAATTAAAAAATTAAGAACACAAATTTTAAAAATTTATTTTGATCTCTCTATCGCTTTCTCTTTCACACACTTATGTATATTTATCTGTATATTATTTTCTCATATACCCACTTAACACAAGTTATAATACATATTGATCAATATATTATCTTTTTCACTCACTTATCTTACACCACCACTACCACTATGTTATAGTCACTTAGGCAATGAACTCTCCAAAATTTAAACCTAAATAAGTAATGATAATTGATATGTAATTGGTATTCAAGTCATAAAAATTAGAACTGTTAAAAATATATGAATACAACATCTCTTATAAATGAAGTAACTAATAAAAAAAACCAACAAATTTTTTCATTCTTTTATTTAAATCTTTTGGATTTTTTAAAAATTTTTTGAACTAATTTCCTTTTATTTCACACAGCTAGGGTAAAATTATCATTTTGCAAACATATAAATGTGAAAATTGATAGAAATTGCCGTAAGGGCCATTTGTGCAAATTTTTAAAAAGTTGGGGACTTTTGTGTAATTTACCCTAAAATCTATATATATATATATATATCTTAAAGTAGGTTAATCTATTTTAGGTTTTGGACGGGAAAAGTTTACTTGCCAAATCTGGATTTTTTTTTTTTTTTTGTTTCTTGAGTAGTGGAAAATTGCATGCAAAGCATTAGGACTAACAGAGTATTAATTGATAACTTATAACTATTTTCCATTTCCAAGGCAATTCAACTAATAACTATTAATTCCTTCATAAAAAGAAACCTAATGACTGTTAGTGACTGCAAGGCAGCCGAATTCACACATGGCTGCCTTGCAACCTCCTTTTTTTTTAAGTTCTTTTTATTCATTTTCTTTTATTTTTTATTTTTTATTTTCTGAAAGAAAGTTTTTCTTTTCAAATTTATCATTACTTATATTCTACCAAAATTTATGGTTAATTTCTTTTTTGAGTTTAGAAATATTTTTTGAAAACAATGTTTTCTATCTTTGTATTTTATGATTTGAAAGCTAAGGAAAATATCCCTTATTAATTAGTTTTTGACCTAATTTGTATTCAACAAATAGTCAATCCGTTTTAAAAATAGCATTTATTGATTCATATTTTAAATAAATTGTCATATTTATGTATATCATAATTACATAATGTCATATTTACAATATAATGTGTCATAAATAAGTTGCATTTGTTAATTATTTTTTTGCGTTAATACTTATATATTGATTTTTCAATAACATGTCATTTTTTTTCAAAGAATTATTACTCCCCCGTCTGATGATGTGAAAAATGATATTAGACTATTTTTTTACAGGATGGAGGGAGCGTTATTTATGCTTTAGAAAAATTTATAGTTATTCTTTTTTGTATTTACAAATTTTTTATTAGTAACTAATGAAAACATGGTTAAGTTTTTTATTTTTGTATTTTATTTCTTGGAAACTAAATGAACATACATGTTATTAATTAGTTTCCAATCAATTTCTATTTAGCTTAATTGTAATTAATCGGTTCTAAAAATAACATTAACAATGCATGATAAATAAGTTAGCATATTAATAAAATGCATTGTAAACTAATTTGTATTTTATTAATTATTTTTTAATTGAGAAAATAAGTTGGCATATTAATTATTTTTTTATTACCCTTTCAGAATTGTGGTTTAAAAAAATTGAATTCCTAAACGTTAATTAAGTTCATCAAGCAACATTAACGGTTGGCTGCTTTGTAGACTTTTGTCTCTGTATTTTTTATTTTCTTAAAAATTATAAATATTTTTGCTTAATAAACTATATATATAATGATTTATTTTGTTAATTTAGATTTTTTTTAATTAGAAACTAATGACATTGCATTTTTTCCTTTTAGTAAAAAAAAGGTGTCTTTATTTCTTTATTTATTTTTTTACGTGTGGATAATGACAAAAATTTGACTAATTCTTATATACCAATTTTCAGATTTTTGGTGTTAAAAAAAAGTTAACTATGAATTTATCAACATTAAATAACTTCATTAAATAATATAAATGATTGGATGCTGTTGTGCTTTATTATAGACTTATCTCCCCCCCCCCCCCATTTTTTTAAGATTATAATAGTTTATCTTTAGAAAAAAATATAATTAACTTAAAAAATAATAATTATCTATTTTGCTACTTTAAAAGTTTTTTTATTTGAAAACTAATGACATTATGTTTTTTATTTTTCCGTAAAAATGTGCCCTTGTTTGTTTAAATATTTGATTTTTTTCGTGCACAAAATAACAAAAAATTGACTAATTGTATTATAATATGTTACGCTACATTTACTATGGTTCATATTTATAATGATTTGAACGAGATTCATAGTTGTAAAATAAATTTTGTATATTATGATTTGTATACATCACCTAAGTGATTTAAAAAATATATGATAATTTATGTAAAACAGAAATTGAATGATGTACGTAGTTATAAAATATATTTGGCATATTGCCTTTTTTTCTTACGCACCACCAAAAATTTAGAGAATCTCTAAGACACTCCTTAATTCCAACATACTCTCTACTTTAGAGAGTAAATGTCTAAAAATATGCTCCAACAAATTCGTTAAATTAACTATGAGAAGTAGACAGTGCGATTTGACTCTTTAACTTGTATTAACTCATGATGATGATGCAATCGGGGCGGGGATAGGACGGGAAAAATCTCCATGACCCGCCCCGTTTTACAAATTTTTTTTTTCAATGGGTCATGCGTTAGTTTAAGCAGTGAATGTTTGAGATTACTCATAAAAGGTTATGGGTTTGCGTCACAACAATGTAAATTACTTGTGGTTTTTAAATTAAATAATAATAAATTATGTTTAGTAAAACAGGCTTCGGGGCGGGGCAAGCAAACCGTCCCCACCCCTCAGGCATTCAGGGTGCAACTGGATGCTCCGTCTGCTCTCATTCTTATCGGGGTGGGTCCCCATGGGGTTTGGGTTTTTTATTATACTTTGCAGTCTCTGTGCAAATATCTAGAATTGATAAATAAGGTGTTTCAGAAAAAATTATTTTTCTGATCCCGTGCAACTCACGGGTAATTCATCATATTTATGAAATGATTGTAAAATTCTAAGGTCAACTAAGAACATGAGACTTCAAAATAGTGGGTCAAGTGAATAGTCAGATGAGCTGAAGGCTTTCTCATAGTGGATTATGAGCATAGGTGATGGACATGCCACTATTTAATTTCTTGATGACCTCTTAGTGCATTATACAGATGATTCTATCATTGCAATTGTGAAAAGCACTTACCCTGCATTTTCATGTCACGACAACGATGCAAGTTACATGCATGGTAGAGCAATCCTAGCACCCACATTAGATGTGGTTGAATCTATTAATGATTACGTGTTGTCACATAATGCAGTTGAAGGAATATCATATTTAAGCTTTGACTCATGCTAATTTCTTAGATGGTACATTTGAGTTCTTAAACAGCATTAGGTGTTCAGGAGTTCCAAATCATGGGTTCAAATTAAAGATTGGAACGCCAGTAATGTCATTGAGAAAGATAGACCATTCTCTTAAGCTATGCAATCAGACTAAACTAGTTATAACCAGATTGGGAAAACATGTACTGGAGGCAGAGATTCTTTCAGGTGCTCATGCCAGCCACAAGGTATTGATCCCAAGGATGATATTGACACCTTTTGACACTAGGTTACACTTCAAATTTTAGCAGAGGTAGTTTCCCATCATTGTCTTGTATGCAATGACTATAAACAAAAGTCAAGACCAATTACTTACCAATGTTGGACTTCTTTTGAAAAAACCAGTGTTTAGTCACGAACAGATGTATGTTGCATTCTCCAGAGTTACAAATCGCAAAGGACTAAAGCTTGTGATTTGTGGTGATGACGCTGCTGAGAGAAAGTTCACAACTAATGTAATTTTCAAAAAGGTTTTTTGAAATTTATGGTGAATTAGATTTACATTTAACATTAAAATGTAAATTTTTATTAACTGTGACCTCAATATCATTGGTTAAAACTTCTTTTACATATTCATCAAGTATATTCATTCTAATTTATTATATTAATTTGTCATCCATCAACCGATTCGTTATAGTATCAATGGTTAGAAAATATATAATTTATGATTAAATCATTTTTAGGGAAAGTATCCTTTTTTTTATCCCATGCAACGCACGAGTAATATACTAGTATATTTTTAAAACATAATAGTCTTTCAATCGTGCAATGCACGGGGAAAAAAGATATTTGAAAGCGATTAAAAACAAATTGACTAAAACAATTTTTTCTGAAATCTACTATTATAAATACTAATGAGTTAAGATGATAATATGCTATCATATGATAGATTTAAATACTTAGATGTACAATTAGTTTAAATAGAAAAAATAGACCTTTTACCTCTTGTGTGCGTAAGGAGTATGGTTAAATTAAACATAGTAAATTCAAAATATTAAATAGACCATTTCCTGGTAGCAAGCTATAGCTATTCTAACAACCAAAAGGTTAAAAGGTAGCATTTTGGCTACTGTCCTGGTAGAAAAACTACTAGAATGGTAGCAAACTGTTGCCATTTCCTACCGTACCAAGTGGGTGAGACTTCCATGCCGAACATGGCAGCAAGCTTGCAGAAGACTCCCCCACTTTTTGGCTGTCATACAGGCAGCAAACTTGCTGTCATTTCTGGCGCCCCCTGCCTCTCGACTCCAATTTGTTTCTCTTTTTAAAATTTTATATTAATTTTTATATTTTTAGATTTTTTTTCTTTTTTAGTTGAAAAGTGTAAGGGATATAATGGCAATTTAACAAAGTGGTTAATGGAGAAATAGATGGAAGCATAAAAAAGGACTGTTCGTGCTAATTAATGAAAGGTTGGGATCCAACAGCTTGAAAAAAAAAAGGTTAGGGATCCAGGCGATACTTATTGTAAAGGTTGGGGATGAAATGTGAAATTAACCCTATATTTTAATATATAGTGCTTGTAACTTCATCCTAACAGGCAAGTCATAGATTCATTACTGTGTTTTTTTTAACAAAATTGAAATAGTAAATCTATTTTAGTAGCATATTGTTAGAAAAACTTCTCGTGCAATGCATGTGTGCGATGCTAGATAACTCGAGTAAAACGCAACATAATACCTCAATAGTAAAAAAGCAGAAAAGTGTAATTTGAGTAGATTATTTGTGATACTAGATTATCTAAACCGGAAAACACAACATAATTTGAGTAAAAACAGAAGCGTCGAGCTAGCCCAAGTTTGTATCATTGGCTGAAAATAGACTCTGAGCGCAAAAGTTATACACATTTCTTTAATCACCAACAACCGTGACATGTCACGCCCCCGTTAATTTTACAATATTTCCAAATATCTTATATTAATTTACAAATTTTGTAGCGGAAGCTTCAATTTTCGCAGCGGGGGTGGGACGTACAGAACAATCCAACTGACCTTATCTTACAGAGCGTAACATATAAAGCTATTTATACAAGCTAACAAATTGTTAAACTTTTAAGAAAACATTAAAGCTAGGTTTTTCAATAAAATGTAAAGGCACAGGAAAATATATTAATAAATATATTACATTGATTACCAATGTACGCCGAATCATTAGAGAACTTTTACAGTGAAAAGTAAGATTCAAATAAATATAAAGATTATATCTCCCCTATTGTCTTATATGTTATAAGATGTAAAAACATATATATTATAGAGGTGGGCATAAAAGTATTAAATTCATGATAGCTTCAAAGACAGGTTTACACTACATGCTCAATCCTACTCCCGCTCGCGAGCACGATTCAACTTCTGGCTTGCCTTACTTTTCAAATGTTATAGCTTCAATCATCTAAAAAAATGTAGTAAATAAGGGAATGAGTATAAAGTACTCAGTGAGTAACAAACCCCTTTGATTCACCTTTTATTTGAAATATTTACTTTCCAGAAAGTCATTCAATGCACAAAACTTTTCGATGCACAGATGGGCCCACTCACTAGTTAAACTACTACTCGTGGTACACGCAAGAATCATATCAATTCAATTATGGCCATGTGCAATTAAGTAGATCCATATTTGAATCCCGGTTGACCCCTACCAAAATTCCAAGTAGATTAATACAAATAAAGAGCAGATACCACACTAATTGTCACCCATATCAGTATCATTAGATGACTCCTAGTGTGGCAACAGAGTAGAGCAGAATAGATATAGAACGGGTAGAGCAACTAGTGATTCGAAATACAATATATCAATCTTTATTTTCAATGCATCAGAATCTATATTCATTGCTTTAATCAAATACATGCTTGGTATTTCAAAGCATCATCAATGTTAAAAGGGAATCAAAATAATAGTTACTCACCTCAAAGGTTCCTCAAATAATTCCAAGTGGAAAAGCATCATTAAAACCTTGATATTCCTTAATTAAAGTTATTTTTCAAGCTATAATCCTTCTATATATGGTAAGAGACCCTTTTCAGAAGGCAAATAAGCGTTTTGGTGTGTATTTGGGGTTGGTTTCCATCTCACTATAGAGATGAACGAATTTGGTGGAAGAGAGGAGAGTTTTGGGGGTGTTGGGAGAGCTTGGAAGGTTTGTGGACTAAATTGACTTTTATATAATATTTAGGATTAAGTTGTTTTTAATAAATTTTGAGTTCCGCCAATCAAATCGTGACACGTGATGCAATAGAGTGCCATACACTTGGCGTAAATTTGCTCGAGAAGTCCTTGTGTTTTGTATTGTCTTGTGATTAAGTCATTATACTTTGATCTATGTTATTCTAGACTTTCAACTTAATAGGGTTTACAATTCCGTAGTTATATTTTACGTCTAACTAATCAATGACCACATTCTTTGTCTATAAACATTTCTCGAGTGACACTCTTTGAGTCTTGTGACATATTAATACAAATTTATATCGTTATTCAATACTGCAACCTTGTGCGGTTAATCAATCATTATCAATACAATGTTAACAATTACTTTCTAATTCCAATCTATTGCCCAAATATCAATTATGTTCTAATTCTTGACATTTATTTGAGTAACAATCTTGCAATTCAATGTAATCTCATTGTTATATTATAATTCTTGACAATCTTGTAACAATTCAAATACAATTACATTGTCATATTTCAATTTTTATCATTCAATTGAATGGCAACTTACAATTTTGCAATTCGTTTCGATTACATTGTCACATTCCAATTCTTGGTGTTTAGTTGAGTGACAATTTTGTAGCTTTACTATTGATGCATTTCAATATGATCCCATTGTCATATTCTAATTTTGAACTTTAATTGGGTAATAAGCTTACAATTCAAGCAATCATTATCAGAATAACGATATACTTGCCTTAAAATTTTGCGGCATGTTACAATGACATTCCATGTATGCAGTTATACCATTTTACGCATGCAAATCACTTATATGAAATAAAAATAACGTCATTCAAAATAGGAATGTGAAAAAAATTAATTCAATAAAAATAGAAAAAAATTGAGGGATTAATTACGTCACTATGAGGTAAGTAGAGTAGAATTCCAATTGTGTTAACTAAATGGGTGAGAAAAATTATTCTAACTATGGCCACAAACTATTGTTTAATATATATATATATATATATGATAATCGAATTAAAAATAGGAATGTGAAAAAAAAATCAATTCAATGAAAATTGAAAAAAATTAAGGGATTAATTACGTCATGATGAGGTAAATAGAGTAAAATTCTAATTGTGCCAATCAAACGGGTGGGAAAAGTTATTCTAAATGTGCCCACAAAATGTTGTTTAATATATATATATATATATATATTGGATAATCGAATTCAAAATATGAAAGTGAAAAAAAAATCCCAAATTCAACAAAAATAGATAAAATTAATGGATTAATTACGTCATGATGAGGTAAGGAGAGTCGAATTCCAATTGTGCTAACCAAATGAGTGGGAAAAATCATTCTAATTGTGCCCACCAACTATTGTTTAATATACATAAATATGTGTGTGTGTGTGTGTTTGTGTGTATATATATTGAATAATCAAATTCAAAATAGACGTGCAATTTCTTTTCCATTGATACGCCCTGCAATTTGTACGTGAATTCCTTTTTTATCTGCTTGTTCAGTTAATTCAATAGCGCTTTTCATTGCTTTCTGAAATGAGACTATTCTTTAATTGTCCAGCTATAAATTCTGCAAGAATATTATGGTTTCCATAAGGTTATGCAATGTTTGTGATAGCAATGTTAAGTTTTCTCAAACAAGCATGAAACGTATGCTTGTCAATTTGACCATAGGTCAAACTGGATATGTAATTATTGGAATAATCGTTGGAGACTCAAATGATGGATATGCAAGCATAGAACAAAAATTAAGGGATTAATTGCGTCATGATGAGGAAAACATAGTACAATTCCAATTGTGCCAACTAAATGGGTGGGAAAAATTATTATAATTGTGTCTTCAATTGTTATATATATATATATAGTAGTTTTTTTTTTTTGACCTGTGCATTGTACGGGTAGAGTTATGGTGTATATAAGTATCAAAATTGATGTAAGTGTGTTTTTTAGACATCATGTCATAAATAAAATACAATATACCAACTGCTAAATATTTATTTGTAGTAAAATACTTTAGTATTGAGCATAAATTTAGTTGCATAACTGAGTCTATAATTTTGAGTCTTTTGCAAATACGTCGTATAAGTTTACACGTCCAATCTATCTAAAGTTGTAATAATTAGTAGTCAAATGATTGAATTACAATCAACTATTACAACTATGAGTCTGACATCTCACCCGTGCGTTGTAGGGGAGACTAATTTTTAAAAAATCAATAATAATGAACAATAAAATATTGAACAGATATGTGTCATTAAATTTGCGTAATAAAATTAGTAAATATATAATTTTGATTTAGTATTTGACGTGTTAAATTAATATTTTATTAATAATATGTTAATAGCCACCCTCTTATGTACTCGATTAATATTTTACTATATTTTACTTTTAAATCATTTAACTTATCTAATATATATCTATATATATATATATATTATTACATTATTATTATATATTTAAAAGAAAGATAGTTTCCTAAACACTTTTTCCTGCCTAAATCACTTGCTAAGTCTGGAAGACTCATCTTAGCCTTTGATTTCATCCAATAATCTTGGCCATTAATTTCATTTTTTGTTCTCTATTTTATTATATTATTTTTCATTAATTAATATATACATTGTACATTTACACGTTTCCTTTTTTATTTTCTAAAGTTTCCGGATAGGATTCCCTTTTTATAGTTTGGTCTACTCAGCCTTTGCTACGTGTTTCACTGTTCTTCTTTCTATCTAACTTACCCGTTTCAAGTATTTATATTAAACTTTCATAGATTGCAGTGTTTTAAAAGTAGATTCATATCCTATTACCTTAGATAACAACATCCAATTTTGGAAATTTAAATTAGAGTTGCTTACATTTTTATTTATATACATTTATATCTATAAAATCATACTATATTAAATTTGAGATTTCCCAATTTAAAAAAAATACATTCCAATATAAAATATATTAAACTGCGACCTTAGTGAGATAAATTATATTCTTTTGACCATAATTCCTAAGATAAATATTATTTCAAACAAGAATTTTAGTATATATAACCGAATTAATCCCCAATATTTTCATAAAACATGTTACCTTTTTTAATTCCTAAATTCATCTGTATTTTGTGACCGTTTTTCTATATATAATTATATGGATGAAATATATATATATATATATAGAGAGAGAGAGAGAGAGAGAGACACAAATTCTTAAAAGGAAGATAGTTTTCTAAACACTTTTTCCCCACTTAAATCACTTGCTAAATCGGAAGACTTATCGTAGCCTTTGATTTCATCTGATAATCTTGGCCCCTAATTTCATTTTTTGTCTTTATTTTATTTCATTATTTTTTTATTAATTAATATATACATTATACAGTTACATGTTTCCTTTTTTATTTTCTAAATTTTATACAGTTTATGGATAGGATTCCATTTTTACAGTTTCATCTACTCAACATATATATCCTATGTGTTTCACTATTCGTCTTTCAATCTAACTGACCTATTTAAAGTATTTATATTAAACTTTTGTAGATTGCAGTGTTCTAAACTTAGATTCATATATTATTACCTAAGATGACAACATGCAATTTTGGAATTTTAAATTAGAGTTTATTAAATTTTTCTGTCTATACATATATATCTATACAATAATCCTTTATTAAATTTGAACTTCCCCTATTTAACAAAAATATCCCAAGTCCACGCCCCTTTGATTCAGCCTTTTATTGCTTTAATCATATTTTTAACCATCACTCATTAAACTAAAATCTCACAATTATTGGTCATTTCCATTAGAGACCAAATCCGATCCAGCACATACCGTGGTTAATTTTTGGTTGATTGATTTCATCTCACTCCATTTCACAATTAATATTAACACCTTTTGCACTACAAAATCATATTCTTTTTGTTCCACAAGATTCCATCACAGTTAAGGCAATTGTCCATTGATTGTGGCTGAAAAAATCTATTCGTTCTGTACACGACTTTGTCCGGCCATTCCAGACCATGATTTCTAGCATCCCATTGACGGCGTATAAAGCTTTTTCTGGCCAATTCATAATAGTGAACCGTATCCAATTTGTTCAAGTCCGATTGTGTTTGTAGCTTGGAGATTATCTCTTTAGTCCATCCATCCCATTAGGTGACTTCTATTAATCATGTTCATCTCATTTAGTATGATATAAACTCTGTGGTTTACTATAAAATTTCTCCGGTTCTTTTGAAGCAGCGTTCTTCATTACCGGCGCCATTCACAATTTCCGTTCTAATGTGTACACAGTTGACGCCAGAAAGTAATTAATCTCCTCGACGTATTCGCAATTGGACAGACGGTGTTTTCCAGCGGGTTCATTATAGACGGTGATATCCTACTTTCATCATCCGGGAGCTATCTTGGTAATTTGTCCACTACAATTACATTCCAAAATTGATTTTTCTGTGTATCGTTAGTATACTTAACCCTACTAAATGTATTCAATTATATGCTGAATTGTATCAGACATTGCATATCAAGTTCAAGCTATTGATCAATTCATCACAGTATGAATTATTAGCAAAATTTATGTAAATTTTAGCAAAAAAATTAATTACCAGTTGGCGTGTATATTTTGCAACATATCTAAATGTACACTGTGTGTGTTTTTTCATAATTGAAATGACTAATTATAGTTCATTTATTGTCGTCGTATTCTTTTAAATTGTGATATACAATTCATTCTATGTATAATATATTAAAAAATAAATTTTGATTGTTTGTTAATTGCAAAAATATACACATAAATGTTTTTATAATAAAATTTTTCCTGATTAACTTTCATCAATTAGTTAATACATGTGTTAAGATTTTGACTTTAGCAACGTTTAATCATTCATTATTTTTTGAGACTATACAATCGTAATGTTGGTAACAGTCTATGTTTTTTTTTTTTTTTTACTGTGGTTCAACGTCTAATCTAATTGAATTGAATAAACTTATAATTTCATTGCTCTGCTCATCATTTTAATAATATTCAATATTGTTATATTTTTATTAATCTATTTCAACATTTTTTTTAACTCTTAGAAGCGTACCATGAGAAAATTGACATAGTCAACTGTCAAAAATGGTCGAAGAAGAAGGCATTCGGATGAAAATAGTGATCAATTGAGGAATGATCGTAACAATGTTTCCAATCCCAAGAGGGCTAGGGTTTTTGAACCTATAACTAACTCTTGGAACGTCATTATCGGAGCATTATATGATCGCGCAACGTTGAGTGGGCGTAGAAACACTTTTACTGAGGTCACTAATGGTGTGTTTTATGTTAAAAAACTTATTATACTTTTTAAATATTATTCACTGATTTGGTCTTAAAATCTTCCTATCTGTTTAGATTACACAATCCAAACACAACTTCAACAACTCAAGACGTTGAAAGGCAAATTTCAAGGACTATATGTGACGATCATTGTAATATAACCCCAGACAAAGCTAACGATAACCATGTATGGATGTCAAGTATTCCTACAAATTTCATGGATATTCTTGGGCCTAGCAATGTATCTACCACAGATAATGGTATTGATTCTTCTAATGAGTGTAACACCAATATTAATTTGAATTAATCTATCGTTGAAATGCATTCTATAGACTAATGAGGTAAGCGTGTTTCATGATTTAATACACGTGTTTCCATTTTTCTATTATTCCATTTGAGGACATATTTGATGATCTATCTTAGAGCGAGGATAATTATGTCATATATGATGCTATACAAACGGTCATGTACATTGATTTTGAATCATTTTAGCTCTATAAATTCCATATGGAAATAATATTTCAGACACCGTTATTTAATTTGCTTTATCTCAAACCTTATTTACCAGAGAAAATTTTTTATTCCTATATTAAGCCTCACTCCATCTGATATTAGACTACCATTCATTTTTCAACTTCGACAGTTTCTATTAATGGTCTGTTATACGATAACCATCAATAAAAGTCACGGTCAGTCCCTTGAGAACATTGGTATTTTCTTGCGTCGACGAGTAATTCACCCATGGACAGTTGTATGTAGCAGTTTCAAGAATCACGTGTAGGAATGGATTGAAGTTCATGATATGTGATGACAATAGTCAGCCCAACAGTTTTACATTGAATGTTGTTTACAAAGAGGTTTTCAACAATTTATAGCGCTTTTTGACTCTTTCACTATTAGATAAATACACTTATTTTATGTTAATTTTAAGCATGTGTCACTATATGTCATTCTAATAGAATTCAATGTTGTTTACTAAATGTAGGTTATCACGCGGCTCCCCCACTGATTTCAATGCTTATAATCTTTGGCGTGTATATTTGACAACCACTATCTTACCGTTTTTGTAACTTGCTATTATAATGAATTAATGATTAATGTTGCTGTTCTTTCAATCTCTAACACAAATATCATAGAGTTTATTCAGTGTTATCACTATGTTTATTATTGTGCACCATCTTAAACGTATTATAATTTGTTAAAACAAGTATAACATTACATTGTACAGATTTAAGAATGACTATACAATATTGATTACTACTTTTGAATTGTTTAGATTATTTGATCAAGACATCCCGTGCAAAGCACGGGTGACATTACTAATGTGTGTGTGTGTGTGTATATGAAGTATTTCCTAATTTGAATTAGACTATTTTCTTTTAAGCAGATGTGTTAATTTTTTAATTATTTTTATATGCTATTAAATCGAATTGTTATTAGGTTACTTTTTTTATATATAATAAATATGGATAAAAATGTTTTGATTTACAAAATTTCTATTACGGCATACACACAGAAAAAAATAAAATATTTGATTTCTTGAGGTCTACAAATGACAATGGGCCAGGCCAGGTCGGGATTTGGCATGCTATACTCGCAAGCCTATCCATCAAAAATTTTTTTGTCCTATTTCCATACCCATCCCCACTTAAAAGTTGCATGGACTGGGGACGGGCCGAAACGGGTAACTACCAATCTATTGGCCTATCTGTATATCTATATATTTTTCTTTGTAGTCTTTTCGCAAATATATGCCTAATATTAGCTTATTTTAAAGATATTTGGTAAATGTTTTAAATTCAAAAGATACTGTGTTACACATCTAACAAGATATTTTTGTTGTTTTTCTCTCTAATAAATATTTTTTTAATGCCCCAACCTATCCCCAAAACACCTACTCACCCGCAACCGACGCCCAACCCTCCCACCCTGGCCGGCCTATTAGCCGGATTCTGGCCTACTTCTGGCCAGATTCCTGCGACCCGGTTGGCCGAATTTTTTTTCTTTTTATTTTTCTTTTTATGCTTTTTTTCTTTTCTTATTTACATCTATATGTTAATTAATCCTCTTAAGTCTTGGTACTTTTTGTAATGTGATTTTCCCACTTTTTTATTTGGTAAATTTTGCACTAACTGTTCCTTTTCTTTTTAACAAAAATTTTAACTCAGAGAAAACTTGAACTCGTGACCATTGGGTTTAACAACTAAACCTTAACCTTTTTGCCCATTTGTTTTGTTTGTTAATCTTTTTCGCTAATAAATTACAATACCAAATCTGAAATGTCAATTCTATAACAAACTCTAATATATTATAATTCATTAATTCACCATCTCTACTGTGTGTATTAGTGAGTTTAATGTTATTTGAATATTTTAATACATTTTATATATTTTTTAATTTGTTAGTTTTATTAAGAATTTTTAAAATTGGGCGAGTAACAAGTACCCTTTATGTTATTGTATATATGTAAGAAAGATTATATGTAAGAATGTATATTGCCTTTTAAACGATCTTGAACTTTATGATTACTAAGTCCATTGATCTAATTAATTCAATTAATGAATATTTATGCTTTTATATTTTCTAGAGGGGTGAAAATATTAAAAATTTATGTTTAACTATCTAATAATATATTTTAGTAAGTTGCACGGGTGGTTTAACTAGTTTTATTAGTTGACAGTTTAATAAACGTATCAGGCATGTATATACCCATATTCACCCGATACCCATTTAGATAAAAATTTTTATGCCCAAAAGAAAGTACCCTGGACATACCCTTTTTAACTGAATAATGTCTCGTTTCTCCACATACCCTTTTAACTTGGGGACACTTCGTTTTATTTTGTGTAAGTGCCCATAATATCACGTTGTTATTGTAGTCTAGCAGATAACAAATATAATCCTTTAAAAAGTAGCATGATTTTATAATGACAACCGTTAGAGGCATAATAATTATAATGATAAATAAAATATTAATATGACAAAATTTTTCATCCAAAGTTGATCTATTAATGGTTAGTAGTTAAACCACCCATGCAACTTACTGAAATATATTATTAGATAGTTGAACATAAATATATAATATTTACATCTCTACAGAAAATAAAAAAAACACAAGTATACATTAGTTAAATCATTAAGCTCAATGGACTTACTACTCATAAAGTTTATGATCGTTTAAAAGATAACATATATTCTTACATAAAATCATTTATATATATATATACAACAAGGGAAAAAATACATGTTACATGCCTCATTTTAAAAAATCCTAATAAAACTAACAAAGTCAAAAAAATGAAAATATATTAAAAAATTCAAATAACATTAAACTCATCAATATGCACAGTATAGATGATGAATTAATGAATTATGATATATTAGAGTTTGTTTTAGAGTTGGCATTTCAGATTTGATGTTTTAATTTATTAACAAAAAAGATTGATAGACAAAACAAATTGTTAAGGTTTAGTTGTTAAACCCAGTGGTCACAGGCTCAAGTCTTTTCTGAGTTCTTTCACAAAAATTTTTGTTAAAAAGAAAAAGAACAGTTATCATAAAATTTATCAAATAAAAAATGTGGGAAAATCATGGTATAAAAGGTACTAAGACTTAAGTGGATTAATTAATATATATATATATATAGATGTCTGAAAATAATTATTGCTTTTTATATTAGATATTAGAACAAATTTCTAACTTTTTAGGATTAAATGCAAAATAGGAATATACTATGGTCCAGTTTCAATGTTCACAAATATTTAAAAAAGGGAATTAATAGTATTGAAAATGTAAAATTTAATATCACTGAATCGTGTTTTATTTGATTGTCTACTATATATTTTTATTTGATTTTTTGTGTATTTTTATTAATTGTTTACTTTCAAATAATTTTTTCTATCAAAACGAAATTTCAAATAAGTTTTTACTTTTAGTTATTGCTTGCCGATATTTTGTATTTCTTTGTGAAATGCTATTATATATTACATATTATTTATAAAAGAAAAAATAAGGGTACCATATAATATAATAGATAAATATTTAAATCATGTAGTTTTTTGTAAATATCAATCGGCATGACAGTAAAATTTACCAAACGTTTAAAATTTGCTTTTAGACCTACAACAATTTTAGCAAAAAGGTTTACCAAATACTAAATTGATTCTTCTCTCAGTGCTTTTTTTTATCCAGCATAGTAGAAGTTGCTTCTTAGAGAAGTTCAACAATACCAAACTAAGCCTAAATACATGTTTTATATTTTACGTTTATATTATCTAACTTATTTAATATTATTAGTTAACAGTCTAATAATATGTATCGGGTATGTACATACCTATATTCTCTCGATGCCCGTTCACATAAAAATTTGCTTACCTATAAGAAAGTACCCTCTCAACATACCATTTTAACCGGATAATAACTCGTTTCCTCATATACCTTTTTAGTTGAGTGATACCTCATTTTATTTTATATAAATACCCAATAATATCGCATTGCTATTTTAGTCTAGCAAATAACAAAATAATCCTTAAAAAATAGCATGATTTTATAATGACAATCGTTACATGCGTAATAATTATATTGATAAATAAAATATTAATATGACAAAAATTTTCATCCAAAGTTGATATGTTAATTGTTATGTTTGAAATTAATTATTGCTTTTTTATTTTATATATATTTGGACAAGTTGTTAGTATTTTAAGACTATCTGTAAAATAGGAATATACTATAGTGCAATTTCAATTTTTATAAATATTAAAAAATACAATTAATAATGTAAAATTTAATATCATATATACCTAATATACCACTTCATTCATTATCCCTAATATACCACTTCATTTATTAAATATTCCATTTTAAATAATACTATTTTCTCGATTAAAATGCATATTAAATAGGGTTATAGAAGAAAATTAGTGTCACGTTCCAAATTTATTACTTTATTTTCTTGTATTATAGGCATCTAACAGTAGCAGAAGAATTTAATAAATTAATCTCGATTCAAAAATTGAGGGCGAGACTTTACAAATACAAGGCAAATACTATTATACATAATATCATATTATTATAGCTGTACAAAAACTATTGCGGACTACTCATAACGAAACTTCAGCCATATACCAAAATCTCAATCACATACATGTATCTTCTACATCCTTGGGGACGATCCGACCACAAAGCTCTTAATTTAACACCTACAAGATTGTTAAAAGAGAAAGGGAAAGAGGGGTGAATACAAAGTACCCAGTGAATAATAATATGTATTGGCTCATGATGAAATGTAAGAAGGTCACTATTTATGCACAAAGAAAAACCATTTATATGCATAAATCGGGCCATCACTAGTTTAGCATATACCGGTAACCATAAGATATAAATATTTAACACCACGATCACATAGCATGGTCATAATACCACAAAGATTACCACATAGCAAGGGAAGATGGGTAGATAGCACCACTAGCGATGCCCAAAAGCAATAACAAATCATTTATCCAAAGCAATTGTGCACACTTAAGTATCAAACGCCGAAGCAATTTAGAAAAATTATGAGTTTTGAAAATGGAGAGTCAAGACAAAAGTTACTCAATTCAAAGATTCTTTGAATAATTCTAAGCCAAAAAGTGTCTCTAAGGTCTTAATATTCCTTAATCAAACTTTTTCTTTAAGTTGGAATCTTCCTATATATGGATAGGAGTCTCTTTCAAGTGAAAAACTAAGTGTTTGATGGGCTTTTAGAGTAGTTTTTCTCCCCACTATAGTTATGGATGAATTTTGATAAGTGGAATTGTTTGGAGAAAGCTTGAGAAAATTTCCTAATCTTCGGCTATTTATAGTTGTAAGGATTTAGTTGTTTTTAATTAATCTTTGAGTTCCGTCAATTGAAACGCGACAAGTGGTGCAATTGGCACCATATATCTGAGGAAGTGACGTGGCCAAATATGAATCATTCGTTTATTGCTTAAAAAATCTTTAAACTTTGTGTTGTCTTATAAGTAAGTCATTGAACTTTGACCCATGTTATTCGGGGTCCTTTTACTATCTAAATTATTAAAATAAGTCTAACTCTTAAAATTTTTGCTTAATCCAATGATCATATTGTTCATAAAATATATTCAAAACTTATTTATCCAGAATTAAAACTCTAGGGATGTTACAATTAATATTCCAACTACCTTTTTAATAGGAGAGTGGACTATATTTTAAGACAAATGGAAAAGGAAAAGTGGACCAATTTAATGGGACGGAGATGATATGAATATAATTAAATTTGTACGATTAATAATTAAGAAAGTTTTGTAAGATAATATAATGAATTTTATTCAATTTTAGATTTTTTTATTAGTATGAATTTTTTTTAGGTTTGTATAATTTTATTTGCAGAAATCAAGGAACTATTTGACGAATATTTTTAAACATACTGCTTAAATATATATTTAATGTTTTATTTTAATTTACCTTTTAAATCATGTATCTTATTCAATATTATTAGTTACCAATTTAACATTACATATCAAAGGTGTACCATAGTACTTGTTCCCGCTTGATATCGATTCAGATAAAAATTTCATACATATGAGATTATATCTACTCCGTATACTCTTTTAACTATATAATACCTCATTTTATTATGAATTGTCTAACAAATAAATAACAAAATCCTTAAAAAACTTTGCATAATTTCATAATAATTATTTTTATCATGATACATGTATCCACTCGATATCCATTCATATAAAAAATTGCATTGTACATATAAGAATATCTAAATTAAGAACATAAATGAGGAATATTTATACATATATATATATATATAAAAGATTTTGCTATTCAATTAGACGAAGATTATATTGTTATTGAAAAGGTATAATAAAAAAATCTGACAAGATTGTGTTGTGGATTTTAGAATGTGAGGAATTTTAGGTAGAATTGAGCTCTAATCAGATAAAAAAATTTGAGGATTTCTATAGAAAGGGATAAGGGTGGGAGATATGTTAGTTAAGAAATATTAAACAGAGTAACAGACAAATCGGTTATAAAGATTTTAATTAGATAATAATAGAATAGATAAAGATTTAACATACTACAATTTATTTATTTCGTAACTATGAGCAAAAAACAAAGCGTGATTTTTATAGAAATTCTTGAGTCTCAAGAACATAAACTTGATGATAGCAACACAAATTATGTTCTTCTTCTCAATTAGACTAGTCAGTATTAGAGGGAATTAATTGTGCAAAGTAAAGGAAATTTTTATTTTCGATTCTTATAGCTTTTTGTTATAAAAATTAAAAAAGATTGCTTAGGGTTTTTCTAGTGTACGTAGGAAAAGGAAGATAAGAGGGGAAAACATTTATAATTGTTAAGAATGATACAATTATTTGTGTCATTTTAACTTTGATTATTTTAGTATATTTGAAAAATTGGTGAGATTAAAAAAAAAAAAAAGGAGTGTCAATATAATTAATCTTAAGTATATATATGGTTAATAATACTACATTTTTTGAGTGAAACCACGCGAAAATAGTAATATATAAATGAAAATTGTTAACAAATAAAAGAGTTGGCATAATAGTTTAAAAGCATGCTACTCTTAATATGTAAGTCACGAGTTCAATAATTCACTATTACATTTCTAACATTTTTTAATGAAAAGTGACACCTGGTGTAGTATGACATTATAAGCAATTGTGCTAGATAGAGCTTTAGGAGGGAAATATTTTCTAATTGCGTCAGATGAAATATATATATATATATATATATATTAAATTATAGTTTATCTGGCGCAATTGTAATTTCATCTGGCGCAATTAGAAAATCATTCAGGCCTAAAGCTCTATCTGGCACAATTACTTATAACGCCATACCACACTAGCTATCACTTTAAATTAAAAAATTATTACAAATGTAATAGTGAATGATTGAACTCGTGACCTTGATGTTAAGAGTAACATGCTTTTAAGCCATTATACCAACTCTTTTTGTTTGTTAATAATTTTCATTTAGATATTACTATTCTCGCGTGTTTTCACTCAAAGAAAATATTAAATTGTTAATAATTGTTTGTCTGTAGTGTAACGTCTAGCAAAATTTTTATAAAAAAAAAAAAGGACAAAATAATCATCACTTTAATAATGATGTGAAAGTAACTTGAACTCATACAATATAATGTAGTTCAAAGGTTATAAGATTATGAAAAAATGATCGAATTGAATTGCATAAATTGTAAAGTTACAAGAATTGTCACTCGAATGAATACCAAGAAATAGAATGTGACAATATAATTGTATTACATGGCAAAGTTGCGGGATTGAAATATGACAACATAATCGTATTTGAATTATTACAAGATTGTTATGCAAATAAATGTCAAGAATTAGAACATAATTGATATTTTGACAATTATCGAATAACCGTTTGAAATGTCACAAGAATTCAAGGAATTGTTACTCAAAGAAATTGAAATTAGAAAGGTGGTTATTGGCAACGGTGAATTGAATAATCACATGAATTGCATCAACTGTTACATGACTCAAAGATTGCCATTCGAATGGCGTGTAAGAAATAAAAATTTGGTTCTTGGTTAATATAACTTAAAGTTAACCACCTAATTGTGAAACAATGATAAGTGGAAGGAATTCAAATAACATAGATCAAAGTGCGATAACTTAGTCATAAGTCAACACAAAGTATAAGGATTGCTCGAGCAATTTGCCGCCAATTGTACGGTACCACATCGCGCTACGTGTCACGTTCTGATTGGCGGAACTCAAAGGTTTATTAAAACCAAGTAAATTCAGATATTTTCTAGCAACTATAAATAGAGGGGAGGTGGGAGATTTTTTCCAAGCATCAAAGCCTTCTCCTTCTCTTCACATCCAAAGCTAGGTCCATTATCTTCTCCCTCGTTGGGAAGCCCCAACTTAGCCGACTCTCTCTCGCCTCTATATCTACATCCATATTTGTCCTGTGCAAATAGCTTGTGCCTTGATGAACCCAAGCCCTTCAGATCCATACAAAAAGAGGAAAATTCGTCTACCGAAGGAAAGGCTCCTAACCATATATGAGTAGATCCTAATGCAAGAAATAACTTTAATTGAGGAATATCAAGGTTTAAAGAGCACTTTTCCACTTGAGATTATTTAAGGAATATTTGATGTGAGTAAATAATACTTTGATTCCCTTTCTACATTCATGAATCTTTGATAAGATAAGTATGTATTTTGATTGATGATTTCCATGAAATGAACATGGATTTTGATGCATTGAAAAGAGGATTGATTTATTGCATGTGAATCACTAGTGGCTCTACCCCTTTTGTATTGAATTGCTTTGAATTGTATCATACACTACGACCTATTCAATGATCCCAAAATAAGGAAGATTAGTCTGGTGTTTGCTTTGAATTAGAATTCCGGTAGGGCTCAACCGAAGTTCATTGTGGATCCACTTAATTGTACATGACCATGATTGAATTGATTGAATTGATATGGCTCTTGCGTGCATCACGGGTAGTAGTTTAACTAGTGATGGGGCCTATTTGTGCATTGAAAAGCTTTGTGCATTCAATGGTTTTCTTGAAAATAAATCTTTCAAATAAAAAGTGAATCAAAGGGTTTTGTTACTCACTAAGTACTTCATACTCATTCCCTTCTTTCTACAATTTTATTGATGATTAAAGATATGACATTTGAAAAGTAAGGCAAGCCATAAGTTAGAGCATGCTAGCGAAGGGGGAAGAGTGTTGCATATAGTAACAACATGTCTTTGAAAATATTATGAATTTAATACCTTTGAACGGTAATTTTCAAGCACTTCCCGGAAGTGCTGTTACAGCACTTCATACCCCATGTGGCATGTATTGATGCATGCCACATGGATTTGAAATGCACGTGGCACGTATCAATACATACCACATGGGGTAGGAAGTATTGTAACAGCACTTCCAGAAAGTGCTTGATCATTTTCATACCTTTGTATTAACAAATATGCTCACTCTCTATAAATGTATTCCTAATTTTATATGATATTGGCAACTTATATTATAGTATAATGACTTTCTAATAATTTGTCTTAAAAAGATTAATTTTGCTCGTTTTGGCAATCAATGAAAAATACCAATTAATATAACTTGTTAAATTCTTTACATTTTATTGAGAAACTAAGTTGCAATGATTCTTTAAAATATAACAACTTGTTAGTTTTAATAATTAGCTTTATCAAGTCAAAAGTTGTTTGCTTGTTTTGTACGTTTCGTCCACACTATTTGTATTGAAGCTTCCACTACGGAATTTGTTAACTAATTTAAGATATTCAAAAATATTGTAAAATTAGCGGGTATGTGACATGCAATGTCTCTGAATTTATAAACATATGAAATTGGATTTATAAAAGAAATAAAGAATTAACTTAATTAATATTATAATTTCATAAGAAAAGTATAATTGGAAAAAGGCATTCTTCTATCTGGTTGGATTTTTGAATAAACATGAATGTGAATATTTTTCTTTCCCTTTTATTTAAATTAATTAACTTCCTTTAATATTGATTAGCCCAACTGAGAAGAAGAACACTATATTGTATGGCTATCTTCAAGTTTATCTTCTTAAGATTCAAAAATTCCTATAAAAATCATGCTTTGTTTTTAACCTATAGTTACGAAATGAATAAATTGTAGTGTGTAAAATGTTTATCCCTTTAAAGAAAATAATTGTAATTATTAACATTTATAGCATGAAATCTTAAAAAAAATTTAAAATTATAATTTTTAATTAATCTATACTAACAATATATATATGTTTAATTAATTAAATATTCAATTTAATTAAGACAATTTATAAAAAAATAAAAATTCTTAAATGAAATTTATTATCCGATGAATATGGGTTATCAAGTAAGTTCCTCATTCATATTTATTTCTATTATTTTATTATTATTTGACGAATACGGGTTATCAATTATGTTTCTTATTCATAGTAATTAATTTTCATTGTTTTATGAATTATAAACTACAAATTTTTTGCTAACAAATTTTAAACTACAAATATTTTAATGATATCGAGACTTATCCATCATTACATAATCAAATTTATCTATAACTTAAACAATTAAATAATGATAAATATGTATTAGTTATTAAATTAAATAGTGAATTTTATTTCAAAAAATTGGATGAAACAAGTAAAAGAGAATAAAAATTGAAAAAATTAAGAATATCACTCGAGTTACCTCTATAGGAAATGAAATGTCGAAAAAGATTTTGTTAACAGACTTTTTGGCTAGAAAATTGCAGTGCGAAGATACCGCTGACTAATTTACTTATCGATATATCTACACACACACACACAGAGATATATATATACATATATATATATGCTACTACCTCCATCCCAAAAAGATGGTCTAACTTTCCTTTTTCGCCGGTCCCAAACTAAGGCCCAGTTTCCTTTTTAAAAAGTCGTTGAAATGTTAGTTCTCTTATATGCCCCTATTTAATGTGCATATTTATAATAAAAATAGAGTTACTAAAGTATAATAATTAATAAATTAAAGAGTATAATAGAGAAATGGGGTTAAAATTTACTTTTTCAATACTATTAAACGAGTTTTTTAATCTATGTGGAATAAGAAATATGACTATCTTTTTGAGACGGAGGTAATACTTTTTAAGACGGAGGTAATACTTTTTAAGGATTATATTTATGATTTTCTAGACTAAAATAGCAACGTGATATTATATGTGGGTATTTGCATAAAATAAAATAAAGTATCATCTGATTAAAATTGTATGCGAGGAATGTCGAATGTATTATTTGGTTAAAAGGGGTATATCGAATGTACTTTCTTATATGAGTATGAAAATTTTTATCTGAACGGATATTGAGCTAATACGGGTATGTACATTACATGTCCAATATATATTATTAGACTATTAACTAATAATATTAAATAAGTTAAATGATTTAAAAGTAAAATATAGCAAAGTATTAATTGAGTGCATAACAGTGTAACTATTAATATGTTATTAATACAATATTAATTTAACGCATCAACTACTAAATCAAAATTGTATATTTACTGATTTTGTTATGTAAATCCGATGACACGTATCTATGCAACGCATAGGTGAGACTTCTTTCAATTCCACCATTGGCAATGACATTAGTGTTGTATGATATTTTTAAGTATCTTGGTATCCCGTCTTATAAGAGACTTCGCTTGTTGTATTTAGTGATAGTTATACTTTATTTTCATTTTCAATTTTTCATATAAGGTAGGCACGAGTATAATATAAAATATGATATTATTTACTTTACAATACCACAATGCAATCATGCATAAATACATACATGAATAAAATGAGTTGTGCCATGTGAATTTTTTTGAGTTTTTCTGCTCGATCGAATTACCTACATTATCTTTTAATATTCTTGCTGGTAGTCTTTACAACCTGAATTCTGCGATCAAAATTTATTATCAAGGTAAATTATATGAATCTCTTTTATTTTATCAATTATTCGATATACTTTTTTATTTCCATTGTCACTAAGGAAAAAAGAAACATAAATTGTGACAACATTAATAAAATCGAATGTCACTGAATTTTTATCTTACTTGCAAATGGATAAATGAAATATAGCTGTTAATAATTAGATCAAGAACTTTTATTTAATAGGAATTAGTTCTCTCTACTTTAATTATTAACAATTATATAACCAAAGTTATACGTAATTACAAGAATGTCACTTTATTAATGCTATATTATTATCTTATCATCATCAAATTATAGTCTCAAATAATAAGAAAATGATTATTCTAAGTGACACATTTTTTTGAAGAGGAAAAGTAGAAAACTAATTTTAGGGTTCACAAAGAATTTAATTTCTATCTTGACATATAATTTTAAATAAATTTTAACTGATTGCCATGCACTACAGAGATGGTCATGCTACTATTTCATCATATTCTAACAACAACTTCTACTAAAAATCTTTACAAATCTGAATTTTTGAATGTGATACGATACTCTAAAATTTTTGGCCATAAGTCGAAGTTAAAGATCAGTATTCTTGTATAATGTTACGGAATTTTTATCATTTGACTACATTGTGTAGTGGCACAAGACTTATAATCTCAAGACATGTAGATCGCATCATTTAGGCAAAAATTCCATCTAGATTAGATGGTGGTTATAATTTTTTATTGTAAGAAAGACTCTGATACTATTTAATCCAAGACTTCTTTTTTACAATACAAATTACATTTGTAAATGTCATAATTTTTATATTCTTTTATAACATCAAGTATCTAAATTTTTATTAAACTACTTTTGATGTATGATTTTTTACTAGATCTCTACCCATGCATCGCACAGGTGAAAAATCTAGTTGCAATTGTACCAGACAAACTATCATTTAACATATATATATATATACTGGATAATCGAATTCAAAACAATAATGCAGAAACAAATATCAATTTAAATAAAAATATAAAAAATTAAGAGATTAATTATGTCATGACGAGATAAGTAGAGTAGAATTCTAATATTGCCAACAAAATCAGCAGGAAAAATTATTCCAATTGTGCCGATTAACTGTTGCTCACTATATATATATATATATATAAAGGATAATCGAATTCAAAATAGGAATAAAAATAGAAAAAAATAAAGGATTAATTACGTCATGATGAGAAGAGTAGAGTAGAATTTCAATTGTGTTAACCAAATGTGCGGGAAAAATTATTCTAATTGTGCCCGCTAAACTTTTGTTATTATATATATATATATATATTGGATAATCGAATTCAAAATAGAAATGTGGAAAAAAATCAATTCAATAAAAATAGAAAACAATTAAGGGATTACGTCATGCTGATAGAAACCGAGTAGAATTCCAATTGTGCTGCCTAATGGGGAAAATTTTTTTTTTAATTGTTTCCACCAACTATTGTTAAATATATATAGATTATTATTATTATTATTGTTGTTGTTGTTGTTGTTGTTATTATTATTCAAATCAAAAAAAACTATTTTTTCTTTGATAAAGCACCCGTTTGAACCTCTTTTTTTGCCCTCTTTTTTTTTTAATTTATAATTTTACCTACCACTGATTTGACATTTGATTTGATAACTATTCAATTACAACAACATATTTCACACCTTTTTACATTCCTTATATACATTCTCTTTATAAATTCTACACGTAAAATGCCCTATAAAGAGCTTCAAAAGTCTGCAAAATCAAAACAATTGTTTTTATAACCACTTCTTTTGAAAATTTTAAGGGTTAATTTCACTATTAGTCCTCACGTTTAAACTTTTATACAATCTTGTCCTCGTTCTTTTTTTCTCGCCTCGTGGGTCTTCCACCGTCCATATAATAGTCGACTTTCGTCATTTCAATATATTTCCTTCCGTTTTCTGTTAAACCCCTATAGAATGACGACTTTACCTTTACATTCTTAAAACGTTGGGAACCAAAGGTGAAAATTGCCATAGATATAAAAAGAAAATTAAAAATAGAGAATTAAAAAATTTTAATTATAAAGTTTAATTATGTCCAACCCCTCCCCCACCCGTCCTCTATTTGTCCACCGATTGCATTTTACCATGGATTTATTTCTAGGAATGACAATGAGGTTGGTCTGGGATGGTTGGGCCTTCCACGTATCTGCCCCGTTTCTTCCAACCACGTTCCATACCCACCCCTAACCCCTTTGAATGGGTACGGGACGGGCACATGGTAAAGTGGTTTCGGGGAAGGAATGTAAAAAATACCCATTACTCGCCCATTTCTCAAAAATCTTAATATATATGTATATATTAAAGCACAGTTAGTTGTCACAATTACAAAATTTTTTAGCACAATTGATAAATTTTTCCCACATGCAGCACTTATCTGACATCATTGCTTAAAATGCCTTATCACACCAATAGGCTTTTCATAAGGAAAAAAGAAGTTATAAATCTAATAATGAAGGATTGAACTTATGATCTACACATTAAGAATTAAGAAGTAGCTTTTAAAGTTTAAACCATTGTGCTAACTCTTTTTTTTTTTTGGGTTAACAATTTTTATTTATATATCACTATTCTTGCTTATTTTCACTCAAAAAAATATTATTATTAACCACATATATATTTACATTTGCAACTGAGTTAATGATGACACACTAATTGAACTAGAACCCCATTAGCTCAGTACAGTTACTGGGTCAATAGCCGAGTCAGTATTGAAAACTATAGTTGACTTCATATTTACACTATAACGACTCTATCGCATAGAATGAATTGCAATCAAATATAATTTTCTAAATCAAAACCATACAAGGCCCGTCCTATTGTTATTATTCATAAAAATATTGTTACAGATCTAATGGTGAAGGATTAAACTTATGACTCACATATCAAGAAGTAACTTTTAAACCATTGTGAACTTTTTTTTAACAATTTTTATTTATATATCACTATTCTATCGCGTATAGTTACCTGGTCAATAACTGATCAATATTGAAAACTATAGGCGAGTTCATATATACGCTACAATGACTCTATCGCGTATAAGGAAGGGCAATAAAAGATAATTTCCTAAATCAAAATCCAGGCAAGGCCCGCCCTATTGTCACTTTTCATAAAAATATTGTTACAAATCTAATATAAAAAATCAACTCTTGACTAGGTGTCAAGAAGCAGTTTTTAAACCATTGTGTCAACTTTTTTTTTTTTTACAATTTTCGTTTATATACCATTATTTTCGCGTGTTTTCACTAAAAAAAATATTATCATTAATTAAATATATTTAAATTGGCAACCTAATTAGCAATGGCCCACTAGTTAAATCAGAAAACCATTAATCATGTACAATTCAATATTGACAATTATAGCTCAGTTCATGTTTCTACAGCGAATCTATCACGTATAAGGGTTGCAATCAAATATTATTTCCTAAATTCAACATATTTGATTTGCTTCTTCAAATTAAATATTATCTTCAAATATTAGCCCCTAAAATTTTCTATTATACAAAATAGGTTTTGCGTTCTTGACTAAGAATGTTAATGCAAATTATTGATAAGAATGTGAATCAAACAATTCTACTACTACAAAATATTGTATTTAAAGACATTTTCAAAATTTGTATTAATTGAAATAAGTCACATATTTTAGTACTCAAATGAAGTAATTGACTTGAGATATTGTATCTGTACTTCTTAATTTCATTGTCAATCTACAATTATTGTTATATTTCGATTCCAATTTGTTGGTGGTTCATTCTGTGCATTGCACGAGCACTTCTGATCCAAATAGCTACTCTGATGACATAGATGTTAAAAAAAAGTTAATGGAAAAGGAATTAATGTTAATATTCTAGACTTGATGAAGTTATATAATTTTGAATAACATGAAACTATGCAATTTAGATATTTATATTATTACTTTGAATGTCTGTCATCTTAGAATGATTTATGTGAAGTTGATAAAAAATGACAGTCTATGGAGAATTAAGTTTGATTGAGTGTTTTTTTGCAAGTTTCTTGAATATAAGTTAATTTTATATATATTTTCTATTAAGTTTTATGGGGATGTATTTGTAGTTTCATCACTGCAATTATTCATATATGATTATTAAAATAGGTGTATGGCTCATTGGTATTTTGCTACAATGTTCATTTATAATGTAAGTTTTATATAGCTAACTACTAGACTTTCCATTTATGTCGCATATGGGTTCAATTAAATATGATATTTCAATAGTTAGGGATTCAATTTTTTGACATGGTTTGTGCGCCAATTCTTGTGATATGATCAAGTATAAAGTTCAAATTATCAAAAAACATTCAACCACACACCAAATATTAAAAGTTCAAATATTCCAAGTAAACCTTCATTTAAGACTTGTGAGCTAAACTCAATTGTCACAAGTTCAAATATTTTTTGAGTTCTTCCACAAAATTTATTATTAAAAAAATAAAAAGAAAGAAAAATTATCAGGTCAACAGCGGGTTGGGGTGGGCAACCATTACCCATCCCCGCCCCATTAGGCTTTCGCGACAGACACTTTCGCCTCATACTAGTCCCATTACTTAACGGCAAGGTTCTAAAAAGTGCAAAGCGTGGAAAAGCGTAGAGGTCGAGCATTGAGCCTAAGCATGTTTAAGTGCACTAATGTGTGATAAAAACGTCATCAATGTGTAATAAAATGTAAGATGTTGCAAAGCGTGAAGCCTAAACTTTAAACATAAGCGCCGCCTAAGCGTCGCCTGAGCGAGCTTTTTAGAAGATTGACTGGGGCGAGTGAGTTTTGAGTTTTGGGGCTAAAATTGCTGTCCCTATTCATTTCCTATGAGAGATGAGTCTAACGGAACTAAAATTTATTTTTAAATATTTGTAAGGAAAAAAAATATGATAGAAATAAATATTTAAAAATAAACATTAATTCCGTTAGACTCCTCGCTCATAGGAAATGAAACTATGGTGAAATTCAATTGGAAGAAAAATAGATGTTGGGACGGGGTGATGTTGGGAAGAATTAATATTTATTTTTAAATTTGTTTCTTTCTCAATAATATTTATTTCTAAATTATTATTATTATTTTTATATTTAGTGTAGTTTTCACATTCAATCCCCAACCGTTTAAAAATGTAAAGGTAAAATCGTCATCTTATAAGGGGTTAAACGGAAAAAAGGACGGAAATTTATGGAAAGACAAAACTCGACTATTATATAAAAAGTTGGGGATCTACGATACGAGAAAAAAAGAATGGGGACAAGATTGTGTAAAGAATGAAATGCTGGGGGACTAATAGTGAAATTAACCCAAATTTTAATACTCATGTATGATACTATATAGTACCATATAGACATGTGGCGTGCATTGAGACAATGAACAAACAGTAAAATGAATTAAACATGAGATATCAATCATGAAATGAAAGGGAGGCGAACAATTATTTATATCACCTCAACTTATGTAAATTGCAGTTTTTATTTCTTGAATCCAAATTCTTGAATTAGTAATTGGGCAGCTACTTCAATTCAAATACATATGAAATTAGATATTTTTTGTTGTTAACAAAAATTTTCCACTATTGCCTATTGGGCAACCAATTTGATCAACTACTTGCATAGCTTGAAAACAATTATTTCTTGATGTTGCTTATTTAAAAATTAGTTATTTAGAAGACAACAATAACATCCATAATGAGGAAATATGATATTACTTCAAATTAAATTATTAAATTGGGTAGGCAAAAATGAGGACTTGGTGCTACTTGGTGTTAATATTCTTGAATCGTCGATTTATTATACTAATTGCTGGATTGGTTCGTGTTATTGTATTAGAACTTGGAATTAATTATTTTCATTTTGCAGTCCTATTGGCTAAATAATAGCAGTATTGTCTATATATGAAATGGCAAGCATATAAATTTATATGGACAATACAATATTCTAATAATTGCAGAATAATTAATGACAATACAATTATTCATAATATTGTATTTCTTGACATTTAGTTAATTGCCTTTTGTAGAACTAGTTTGATATCAACGCAATGGAGCGACTCAGTTGTGGAGGCCTTTATTCAAATATGTTATGAGCATGTTAAAGCAAGAAAACTGCAATGTTCTACATTTAAAAATGATGAATGGACCAAGATCAATGAAGAATTGCTTCGCATTAAAATTACGGATTTTGGGGTTGCAAGATTGAAGAGCAAATGGTGCCATTTGTGCACAACTCATCGGCTGTTCTCTGAACTAATTGTGCATACTGGCATCGCATGGGGTTCAACTACAAACACAGTAAATGATCCTTACCAAGTTTGGGATCACTTTCTTGCGATAATTCTTGCTATTATGTAAATTTACATTTTATGTCATTTATTATTTGGATAAATGTATACATCTTAATTAATGCATCTTGTGTTTATTATTGCAGAGAGACAAGAAGGAGTAGCAAGTTCAAGAAACATGGTTGTCCTTATAATGAAACTATGGGCGAGTTATTTGAATGGACCACAACAACTGGAGGGCTAAGTAATCCATCGACTTATCTTTTCCCTATGTCATATGAAGAACGATGAATGAAGGATTATTTTCTTATGAACGAACTAAAAATGTTGACGACGATGTCATTCCAATACCTACTCGTCATCATAAAGAACCTAAAATCAGAAAATCCGATAAGCTTGCAGCATGTATGGTGCAGTGGTTTTCTACAATGACTGCAAGAAAAGAGATTAGGTAAATTTGAAATGAAGAAAGGGAAGTTTGAAATCTTTACTTTAAAGAGAAGCTTGCAAGACTCCAAGGAAAATCAAATACAGTTGGTGTCAGTGATACAACTAGCTAACTAAGCAATATAGAAAGAATAACTGATGATAGATTTGCCAAATCTGTAGCCGCACTTCGGAATCCATAATTTAGGATGCAGTTCATGGTTATACTTGAAAATAGGAGAAAGCCTATGCTAAAGCGTCTTTAAGTTGCTTGCTAGTTTATTGCCTAATTGTTTTATTTCTACCTTTGTGAGAAACATTGTCTTTTTATGTAATGCCGTACTCATAATGGTTTGACGCTTTATTTCATTACAATCTGTAATGTGGTGATGGATTTGGCTTCACTAGTATATATGGTTGACTATTTGTTTTGATCATTTTGGTACATGTTCATTTTATGTTGTGTCACGGGTTTTGTTAGAATAATATGTATGGTTAACTCTTTATGTCGATCATTTTGTACATGTCTCATTATTATTGCTGTTGGGTGTATTGAGTTTGTTGCAAGGTAGCATGTGTGTTGATGAGATTACTATGCATCTATGCAGGAAATGTTTGGTTCTTGCCGCATTCCCTCCGATGAATCAAGTTATGAAGATCTATTTTGTCTCATAGATGACGAGTTTGATTCATAATCTGATTTAGATATAGACATGGTGAGGTGCCAAATACCAGCGTCTTTGTATGAGAGTTTCATCCACAAGATACCATGTAGAAAATCAATTATTACTGGAGGGATGTACATCTATGAAATAAGACAGAGACATCCAGATCTGTGCCACAACAATCTCCGGATGCAAAGACATGCTTTTTCAGAAATTTTGTGATACTTTGAAAGAGAAAGGGCTCTTGAAAATTGGAAGAAGATGAGCTTTGAGGAACGGGTGACAATGTTTCTAATGATTATAAGGTACAATACTCAATACAGAATTATTGCTGGCAGATTCGAACATCAAAATCACACAACACATAAGTGATTTAAGCGAGTTTTACGTGTCGTTCATCAATTGGGAGTTGAGCTAATACAACAAAAAAAACCAAGGGATTGTACATAAGTGCATATTGCAAAAATGTCCTTGTTTTAAGAATTTTATTGGTGCCATTGATGGAAGCGTGGTCATTGCATCAAGATAGACGGCTTTTTGGGGAAAGAAAACGAATGTCATACAAAATGTAATGTTGGCATGTGGTAGACATGAGGTTCACATATGTACATGCTGGATGTGAAGGTACAACTAATGGTTCTCAAGTTTTCATCGATGCTATTAGTAGAGGCTCAAACAAGTTCCCAATGCCACGTGAAGGTATGTTTTATATTTTAAGGCAATTGAAAAACACATTTTTGACATATGCCCTTAAGTCATATTAATTTTTATTTGTAGGTGAATGGTACTTGGTTGATGCTGGTTATCCAAATATACTTGGCTTTCTTGCTCCAGATCAAAGACGTCAATATCATTTGCGTGAACTACGCTAGGAGGGTTGTTTGCAAAGAAAGAATAGTTGTTCAATTACAAGCACTCGTGTCAAAACATAATTGAGCGTAGCATCGGAGTGTTGAAAGCAAGGTTTCCCATTTTGAAGTTCATCAGCAATTTTCCACTTATTAGGCAAAGACGCATTCCTACTGCTTGTTGCAAATACATAATTTCATTTGCTAGGAGCACAAATTGGGCAAGCTGTTTACACAATATTAAGTGGAAAATATGATTTTTTATGGTGTGCCTGAATCAAGTGAAGCTCGATAACCTATACAGTTCGATTCCAGTCAAACTGCTCAAATGGGTCAAGTACGGGATGAAATTACAACCCAAATGTGGAATGATTACTCAAGAAGGACATGCTGACTTTATAAATATTTTTTATTTTGCCAAACCTTGGGTGCAACTATTTTGTCTACGTAGATGATTATTTCTCATGCATTGAGTATGATCCAAACTCGAATGGCAAAGCTTTGATTAAATTTTGATGCAATTGTGAACTATGATTCAAACTCATATTACTTCTTGGTTATCTTGGGATGAGACTGACGTTGAAGATTTTGACGTTCTCTTGAGATGAAACTTTAATGAAACTTTATTGACGTATGTATTGTGCTCATTTCTAGGTGTAGCATATCGTGGGATCAATCTTATACTATTATATTCGTTATTCGTATACACCAATATAAGTTCTAATTGAGAAGTTCAAAAAAAAAGGGAAAATTTAATAATCTAAAAGACACTTTATTTATGAATAATGTCATTTATTTATATTAGAGATTGATAGGTATCCAGTCAAATTGTCATTTTCTTATTGGTTCTCAAATAAATTAATGCCCACATGTATTTACTCCGATCTCTATTTTTTAAGGTAGTGATGCCAACTAGATTGGAGATAGATAAATAGCATCTCCCATTATTTTTTTATGTGTTTAATTTTGACTTAAAAATATGTTGTCATTTACTTATAGTAATATAGTACATATATTTTGATCAACACGTAAAATCATTGCAAATGCCAATTAAAAGTTTTTCATTCTATTTCATAAAACAATTTTCGGAAATAACAAACCAAACGCATTTTCAGCAAATTGGAGCATAGAATGAAAAAAATAGATTCAATTTGGTTTCAGATTCTATTTAAGAGAATCTTTTTTATTTTATTTTGTTTTGTCCCACTAATATTGGTAACCGCCTATTACTGATACGAAAAATTAACTAATATTTATAACCGCCCACTAGCCGACTATTGGTAACCGTTCACTGTTGATGCAAAACATTAATTACAAAAATATAGAAAATTAACTATTATTAGTAACTACCTGCTATTGATAACTGCCCACTATTGACAAAAAAACTGAACTGTAAAAGTATTATTACTGAATATATTACACCATAAAAAGGTGTCTAAAGTGTACACTAAAACAAGATCTTACAATTTTCTATTACAAATTAAGTTTTGGCGAACATCATTTTAGTACCTTACAATGTTCCCATGATAACATTAAAGATGGAAAATTAGAAAAGAAACCGGTACCCCCTCATTATTTTTAAGGTAGCCAGAGTTGTCTGCATTCATAGGTGAGAGTATCACAATCCTTTTAAATAATACATGTTTTAAAAAATTAATTCTATAAAACTTTCCAATATACATCAAACTAAAGTACAATAAATAAAATGAAAAAAAAATCTAAAACCAAATTAAATCTATTCTATGGGAAAATAAAAATCAACTCTCCTATAGTTTTGAAATCTATTATACGGGAAAATAAAAATCAACTCTCTTATAATTTTGAAACAGACTTAAACGTGCTACATTTGAAAGGTAGACATTTGTATGCATTCATAGGAAAGCATCTTGATCCTTTTAGTTCCAGCCTCTAATAGAAAGGTTATATCCCTGACCAAGAGAAATCTATATCTATATATTAATAAAAGTAGAAGTAAAATTGAATCTTCAATTGGAAAATTTTCAATTTGATTTCAGATACTGTTTGAGAGGATCTTTTTTATTTTACTTTTTTTTTACTTTAACTTTTGTATATTGGTAGGTTACATAACCTACCATTATTGATAACTTCCACTATTGATACCTTTCACTATTTATAAAAAGAAAAAAACTGTAAAAGCACAACTACATTTTGCGGTTAATAAGATAGTGGATTGTTACTTTAACCAATATTAAAACGGTTAAAGAAAATTAAAGTTAAAAAAAATGAAAAGAAAAAATAAGATTCAAGTTGTGGTATATAGACAACAGTAATGGTTAAAAAAAAAGTTAGTTGGAAAGTTAAAACAATACATGTTTTAGAAAAATAATTTTATAAAACTTACTAATATATAGAAAATTAAAGTAAAAAAATAAAATAAACAATGAATTATGTATATAAGCTATGCCTTTCTAAAGTTAGAAAAAAGAGTTAATGTTTTCAGAATATATCTTTTTCTGGTGCTCTTTTTCTATTTGGTACAATCATGTATTTTTAATTTTTTCAGTGCAAATAATTTATGTATATTAGCTGTGCCTTTCTAATTACATTTTTTTAATTTTTTAATTTTATTTTTATAGACATTTTGTCCCCACAGTATGGAACGAGACGCTTGATTTTCTTATATTGCCTCCTTACTGCACGACCTAAGTAGTTTAATTGATCAATAAATTACTCTATTCAAAAAAAAAAAAGAAGCAAAATTGGATCTTCAATTAGAAAAGATTCAATTTGGTTTTAGATTCCATTTGATAGAATATTTTTTATTTTATTTATTTTTTTAACTTTAATTCTTGTATATTGGTATGTTACATAACCTACTACTATTGGTAATCGCCCACGATTGATAAAAAAACTGTAAAACATATAACATCATATTGCAGTTAATAAAGTAGTGAGTGATTACGTTACTCAATATTAAAACAGTTGAAGGAAATAAAAGTTTAAAAAAATGAAAAAAATAATATTCAAATTGTGGTATATAGAGAACAACAATGAGTTAAAAAAGGAAGATAATGGGTGGTATGAATAGTGAGCAGTTACGTATATCAGTGGGAAAGTTCTATTAAACTTACCAATATACAGGTAACTAAAGTAAAAAATAAAATAAAATGGAAAAAAATGAATTATGTATATAAACTTTGCCGTTCTAAAGTGAAAAAATAAAAAGTAAATGAATTATGTTTTCAGAATATATTTCCTTATAGTGCTCTTAATCTACTTGATATGATCATGTGTTTTTAATTTTTTAATAGAAATGATTTATACACACGCACACACATATATAAATAATGCATTTCTAATTACATTTCTTTATTCTCTTTTTAGTCTTTACTGGAAAGATTGTCATCAAATATCCCTTAGAAGATTAGAAGTCATCTATGGGTCAGAGAAATAATATCAAAACATGTCGAACTTGTTTTATATTATTATAATTAATAATAAGAGTTAATGTTAATTTATAGACTTTAATTATTCGTTGCTATGATGAATAATAAGAGCCAAGATTAATCTCTTTTTGAGTACTCTTTAAGAAGTCAATATTCAATCGTTGGTAGTTCCATGTAACAGTGTTTAGAGTTGTAAATCATATTGATACGAAAATACTTAAATGTGATAAGAAATTAAGAATGAGAAGTCAATTAATGAAATAATGAATATTGTGTATAATAGGGTTTTCCAAAATTTTTAATAATATTAACAAAATATTTATTTTTATTATTTTAAAATACTATTTTGTTTATTACTTTACTCATATGTTGTTTAATTTCCTTACATTATACTTTGCCAACAAAATTTGACTGTGCAACGCAAGGGAGCAAATACTAGTATTTGAGAAAATGGAAAAGAAAAATAAAGTAAAAACTGTTTCATTTTCATTTTTATTTTCAAAAACCTTCCCCTACCTTACCGTTTTATGTCAAGAGTAATGTTCAAAATACCTTTTAAAATTTTTGTTAGAAAACTTTTTATTTTATATGACTTATATATAGATACAAGTCACATAAATTTAAAATACACATAATGTGTATCAATTTTCAGTACATGCCACTAACAAAACCTCTGAGATTCTTCAAACATTTTCATCCAATTCAATCAGCGATTTTTTTTTGAATGGAATATAGTCATTTTATTGATCATGGCTAATTGCCAATTGCAAAAATATAGGAATCATATCTATTTAGTTACAATGAAAATTATGAGATAATGAAAATGTGGCAATGGCATGAACAATATTATTTGCCTCACGACAAATAATACTACAAGTTACAATATCTATAGTTGCCAAGAGCGACTTGATCTCAAATTACTTCCGTACTTCCAATATCCGTAGTTTCAATCAGCGATTTGGGTCACAAATTACCACTCCTTTTTCTTCCGTAGATCATCTCTCTCTCTCTCTCTCTCTCTCTCTCCTTTTTTTCCCTTTTTTTTTTTTTTTTAAATACTCTCTCTCTCTCGCCCCTTAATTGCACGTATAGTTGCAAAACGGTTCTCCCCCTCGTATCATTCTTTATTTTCCTAGATTAATATCTATTTATATCTTGAAGTAGTTTTAAATCGAGAGGCTTGTGGTGTTCATTGAGAACACCCTTGGCAGGTTCAGTGGATTCTTCAAGGCTTGACAGACCGATCAAGTGGTGTTGCAGGATTCATTTTATTTTTCTGCTACCAATCCCATTAATGAATTGGAAGCAGTCAAAAATAAGACGTTGAAATAAGTGTAGAAGGTGAAAATTTCACTCGCCGACTGCGTCTTCGTTAGTTTCTTGTGCGTTTCTAGGGCTTTGTCTGTTACTTTGAGCAGTTTACAGGAATGGCTGGAAAAACTGTGGTCTCCGATGATGAAGGTATACAAATATCCTGATTCCGGTGCTAATAACGCATGAATTTTTGTGGGTTTTTTTTCAAAATTTGAGATGTATGTGTAATAGATGTGTTTGTGGAGATCGCAGATGAGGTTGAAGTGTACGAGGAGGAGAGGGATAATGAACCTGACGGAGACGGACTAGATGGCCGTGATGAGGATAATGATGAAGATGAAGAAGATGGTATATATGGCGCGATTTTGCATTTTTCTCTT
Source organism: Nyctanthes arbor-tristis (assembly GCA_963692815.1). NCBI lineage: Eukaryota > Viridiplantae > Streptophyta > Magnoliopsida > Lamiales > Oleaceae > Nyctanthes > Nyctanthes arbor-tristis. The sequence continues at coordinate 111,396 of CAVNYN010226391.1, forward strand.
TGAATGTTTAATATTTATGTTATGCAAATTAGGTTCCCCCCCCTTTTATTTTTGTTGAATTTGTGTAGTTTGGCTGTTATATTATAACACACTGGGTATGACCTTAGCCGGAACTGCAATTAGGATCAAGTCATTATCATGTATGATAGAGTTTTTTCCCTACAGCAAGTACTATTGCTGTCCATTATTCTCTCTTCGTTCCAAAACTAGGCTCTTCAATAAATATGACTAATCTGACTATTATACCATCAAAATTCTTTGTTAATCACTCTCCATATTACTCACGAGGCATTGATTTTGAGTCCTATAGTCAGATCCCGCTGCAAAGAAGTGGTATACTAGTTCACTGTTTCTCTTCAGTCAATTAGAATTGCAATTTTTAAGTTTTCTGTTTAATTTATTTTATATAGTTTTGGGATTTTTATCTGCCTCTTACCTTTTATTTGGAATTGACTGTTGCTCAAGTTGAAATATTTTGGGTTTAGCTTTGACACGGTTTTGCACCAGCTGTTTAACAGATTCATGTAAAAATATTACTAGTGAATGATTCTTTTCCCCCATGAAATGTCTTATTCCAGAAATGAATGCTGGACAAACCTTTGCATTGTCATAGTTATATATAGACACCTTTTTCCAATGGTTATTAAAATATTGCAAAGCTTAAAAATGGTGTTTAATTTTCTTTTGCTGTGGTTTGTTTTTTATATTCTGTGTGAATAATGAACATTGTGGTTGTGCTTTATGAGCAGAAGAAGGGCAGGATGAATATGAGAAAGATGGTTTTATAGTGGATGATGTAGAAGAAGAAGAGGAGGAAGAAGAGGAAGATAGAGCTGACAGTGATGAGGAGAGGCAGAAGAAGAAGAAAAGAAAGAAAAGGTTATTAATTCATATACTGGGGTCATGTTTTGTGTTCTTGTTTTTGTGTCTGGTCTGCGGTGAAACAGCTGAGGCTAGAATCTGACTTTGATATTGATCAAACCAATAATAGGGAGTCAGAATATGTGCTTGATGAGGATGACTACGAGCTTCTTCAGGAAAGCAATATCTCTGTTCCTCGTCCAAAACTTGTATGTTTCTAAACTTTTCATTTCTTGGTGCTTTTTATGAAATTTGGCAAATTCTGTCAAATTGTAACTTTTTAATTATTATTTTTTTTTGGCATTTGTTATAAAATGGTTAGGAGAGCAAGAAGTTTAAGCGTCTAAAGAAAGCTCGGCGGGATACAGAGGAAGGTACCTCTGGGTTTTCTGATGAGGAGGAGTTTGTTGGAAGCGGAAAGGGAGGACACTCAGCAGAGGAGAAACTTAAACGCAGCTTATTTGGTGATGATGAAGGTTTATTTTATTAACTGTTATATATTGTTATTAATTTCTGTTTGCCAAACTTTTGTAATGAAACTTCTGAAATAATTTAGGACAACCGCTCGAGGATATTGCCGAGGAGGATGAACAGCTTGAAGAAGAGGATCCGGATATTGGCGAAGAGGATGAAATGGCTGATTTCATTGTTGATGAAGAAGAAGTTGATGAACATGGAGCTCCAGTCAGGTATGCCATACATCTTGGACGTTTGAGAGACTGCTCTATTTTTTGATTCTCTCGTCTATTTGTGACGCAGAAGGAAGAAACCCAAAAAGATTAGGCAAACCCCAGGGATCTCATCATCAGCTCTCCAGGAAGCCCATGACATATTTGGTGATGTTGATGACCTTCTGAAGCTGCGCAAGAAAAGTTTAGCCATGAGGGGAAGGTATGAAGAATCTAGTGAATGGAAGGAAAGGAGGCTTGAAGATGAATTTGAACCTGTTATTCTTTCTGAGAAATATATGACTGAAAAGGATGAACGGATTCGGGAAATAGATATTCCTGAACGAATGCAGGTTTCAATATTTTTGAAGAATACTTATCTAACTGGATTTCTGTATTGCTGTTGTGATTATAGTATTTCTCGTGCCTTTCTAGATTTTGGAGGAAAGTACTGGTCCTCCACCAACAGATGAGTTGAGCATAGCTGAGGAGAGAGACTGGATATTTAGTCAGCTCATCTATGGTGCTGTGCCTTTGTTTAACAAGAGAGGAACAACGACAGAGGAGTTGAATGAATTATCTGCAATCAAGGATGATATTGAAAGATTTCTGGAATTAATGCATGTGCAGAAATTAGATGTAGTTATCTTTTATTTACTGGAACTTAATTTGCCATGTGCATATGAGGGGGTGTATGAAATTGATTCTTTTAGAACCAATTCTCTTTCCAATTCATTCCGAACCACATTCTTTAAAAAATCACTTTTCACATTTCCCATGCTACTTTTTAGCCTCACCTCTCAAAGAGTTCACTTTTTCTCAAAATTAATTCTCAAAAAATCAATTTTATGCACACCCTACATCTGCAGCTTGAGCAATAATTCATTGTTGCTCCATTATTAGGTTCCGTTCATCGCTATGTACCGGAAGGAGGAGATTTTGAGCCTATTGAAGGATCCTGATCAGCCTGCAACTGACAGTGAAAGCCTAAATGATCCTAACCAAAAACCTAGACTAAGGTGGCACAAGGTAGATTATGGAAGTTAGACAGTATTAAATATATTATGTGTTGAGGTTTTCTACGTACAAATTTCACTTAGCCATGTTATGAGTCGTACTGCAGGTACTTTGGACAATACTGGACTTGGATAAGAAGTGGCTTCTTCTTCAGAAAAGGAAAACTGCACTTGAGTCATACTACAACAAGCGCTTAGAAGAAGAGGCACGCAGAGTATATGACGAGACACGGCTTAGTTTAAACAGACAGCTTTTTGAGTCAATTATGAAGTCACTTAAGGCAGCTGACTCAGATAGAGAGGTTGATGATGTTGATTTGAAATTTAATTTGCACTTTCCTGCGGGTGAGGCTGGTGCAGATGAAGGGCAGTTCAAGAGGCCTAAGAGAAAATCACAGTATAGCATTTGCAGCAAGGCTGGCTTATGGGAGGTTGCAAGCAAGTTTGGATATAGTTCTGAGCAGTTTGGGCTGCAGATATCACTGGAAAAGATGGTATGGTTGTGTTTCTTCTGACCCCTCCTGTTTTAATCTGGGAGTGATGATGAATGCCCAAATAAACTTGGAAAGTGTGCCAAGAAGAATAATTGAGAGAGAAGAATTAAGTTTTTTGTTTCTTTTTCTGTTACCTTTCCGAGATCGACGGCGCCAATAACCAAATTACAATGAATTAGCACTCTTATGTTATAAGGGTAGAGACCTAATTTGAAAAGGAAATACTAAAATCCTAAATTAACAAGGAAATAAACTAAAGTTTTACTGAGACAAACACTAATGAGAAAAATAGAAAAATGCTGTTAAAGTAATGTGTTTTCCTTCAAGGGGAAAGTTTCTGTGTTGCATTAGGGAGATTGAGGGAGTCAGTAAATTTCTTTGCAGAGAATGGACGAATTGGAGGATGCAAAGGAAACGCCAGAAGAAATGGCCTCCAATTTTACCTGTGCAATGTTTGCGACGGCCCAGGCTGTGCTCCGAGGTGCTAGGCACATGGTATGCTGATAGTCCATGATGGTCATAATTTCAATGATTCTAACAGGATCTTTAGCGTACTTACTGTTTTTTACCACACTTACCAGGCTGCTGTTGAGATTAGCTGCGAACCATGCGTGCGCAAACATGTTCGTAGTATCTTTATGGATAATGCTGTCGTGTCAACTAGCCCTACACCTGATGGAAATCTGGCAATTGATTCTTTTCACCAGTTTTCTGGAGTCAAGTGGTTGAAGGACAAGCCACTTACACGATTTGAGGATGCACAGTGGCTTCTAATCCAGAAGGCTGAACAGGAGAAGCTCTTGAAAGTTACAATCAAGCTACCAGAACCAGTCCTGGATAAGTTAATAAATGATTCTAATGACTATTATCTGAGTGATGGTGTGAGTAAATCTGCTCAGTTGTGGAATGAGCAGAGGAAACTGATACTTAAAGATGCTTTTTTTAATTTCCTTCTACCATCAATGGAGAAGGAAGCAAGATCCCTGTTGAATAGTAGGGCGAAGAACTGGTTGCTCTGGGATTACGGAAAGCGTTTGTGGGATAAGGTCTCTGTGTCACCATATCAACGAAAGGAAACTGATGCTAGTTCTGATGACGAAGCTACGCCCCGGGTTTTGGCTTGCTGTTGGGGACCAGGAAAGCCAGCGACAACATTTGTGATGTTGGATTCCTCTGGAGAGGTTTTAGATGTTATGTATGCAGGATCTATCAGCCTTCGAAGTCAAAATGTTAATGATCAGCAACGTAAGAAAAATGATCAGCAGAGAGTTCAAAAATTTATGATGGACCACCAACCACATATTGTTGTTCTTGGAGCTGTGAATTTGTCTTGTACCCGGCTGAAGGAGGATATTTATGAGGTATGCAAGAACTAATTTTGGTCAATGTTAGATGTCACTTTGTGACAATATTATTTTTCCGAAAAGTCTTATAGTTCTATTTCTATTTCAAATCAGACCATTTTATTAATATGTTTTGTGAGATTCAAAAGTACTACACAATCCTTCACCCCTCATCTCCACTTAATCTATTCAATTTTGGAATAAAAATAAAGACTACAAAGGACTTATATTGCAAGAAGTTGGGGAATATTTCTGATATCATTCCATGAGTAAAGACATTTACAATATATAGTTACAAAAGGGAAACAATTAAAGGAAAGAAAAATATCCTGCAATCTCCTAGTATCAATCATAATATTCCTAGAATCAATCATAATATTCCTAGCTAAATAAAGAAAAATATATATATACACACTAAACACAATTAGGGATCTCGACAACTTATAAATTTCTATAGAATATGTGGTTGAAGGTGGTGGTTGATCCAATTAAACTTGTGGTTGAAATTGATTGAATTTATTAAATTAGTGGGAACCAAGCTCCCATTCAGTGATGTGGGATTCGTGTAATGTAGCTGTTTGTTATGAAACATCACATAATTATTAATTACTGGAAATTGATTGAATTTGTAAAATTAATTGGAAGAAAACCTACTCGGTAATATGGGATACATGTAATGTAGCTGTCTCTTAAGAAAAGTTATGTCACTGTTAGTTACTTAGTCTTCAGTCGGTAGTTGTTTTGACAGTTTTATCCTCTACCAATTACCAGATCATCTTCAAGATGGTGGAGGATAATCCTAGAGATGTTGGTCATGATATGGATAATCTAAACGTTATATATGGAGATGAGTCTCTTCCACATTTGTATGAAAATTCCCGCATATCAACAGATCAGCTCCCTGGACAAGCAGGTACTTTCTTTCCTGAAATTTGTGATGTATTTGTATAGTATTGTTGAGAATAATTAGCTTCTCCTGCATATTTAGGTATTGTTAGGAGAGCTGTGGCTCTTGGGCGCTATCTTCAAAACCCATTAGCAATGACTGCAACATTATGCGGACCAGGAAGGGAGATATTATCCTGGAAACTTAATCCTTTGGAGAATTTTCTGACCCCTGATGAGAAATATGGGATGGTAGAAGAAGTCATGGTGGATGTAACCAACCAAGTTGGTCTTGATATCAATTTGGCTGCTAGTCATGAATGGTTGTTTGCTCCTTTGCAGTTTATTGCTGGGCTTGGACCTAGAAAAGCAGCTTCTTTGCAGCGGTCTTTAGTAAGGGCAGGAGCCATTTTCACCAGAAAAGATCTACTGACAGCTCATGGGCTGGGTAAAAAGGTGTTTGTAAATGCAGTTGGTTTCCTACGGGTGCGGCGCAGTGGATTGACTTCTAGCAGTGGTCAATTTATCGATTTGTTGGATGACACAAGGATACATCCAGAGTCATATGGCCTTGCCCAAGAGTTGGCCAAGGATATTTATAGGGAGGATGGTAATGATGATGCAAATGATGATGAGGACGTGCTTGAAATGGCTATTGAGCATGTTAGAGAGAAGCCTAATCTATTGAGGGCGGTAGATATACATGAATATGCTGAACAAAAGAACCGTTTGAACAAAAAAGAAACCCTTAATGATATAAGATTGGAGTTGATAGAAGGGTTTCAAGATTGGCGCATGCAGTATTTAGAACTAACTCAAGATGATGAATTTTACATGATTTCTGGAGAGACGGAGGACTCATTATCTGAAGGAAGGATCGTGCAGGCAACAGTTCGCAGGGTTCAAGCACAGAAAGCAATTTGTGTTCTTGAATCGGGGCTGACAGGCTTGCTTAGCAAGGAAGACTATACAGATGATTGGAAGGATAACAGCGACCTGACTGGCAAGCTGCACGAGGGCGACGTTTTAAGTTGTAAAATCAAATCAATTCAGAAGAATCGGTATCAGGTGTTTTTAACATGTAGAGAGAGTGATATGAGAAGAAACCATATCGGGAATCATCGAAACATGGATCCATATTATTATGAAGACCTCAGTGGCCTAAAAAGTGAGCAGGAAAAGGCTCGTAAAGACAAGGAACTCGCGAAGAAGCATTTCAAGCCCAGGATGATTGTTCATCTCCCGTTTTCAGAATATTACAGCAGATGAAGCAATTGAGGTGTGTAGTTAATGCTGTTATCTTCTATTATGAAATTATTTCTTTGCAGATAGTAATGTTTGTAGTTGAACATCTATGTTTCTCAAGTACATGTTTGTTAGATTGACTGGGACATTTTTCTAATGTATTGATGTCTGCTCCAACTGATTGTTCACGTTTCAGTACATGCTTCTACTTAATGTCGTATTCTGTTTTTCAGTACATGCTCTTACTAGTACAAGTTTCTACTTTTTGTCACAGTTACTGTCCAATAAGGAGCCTGGTGAAAGTGTTATCCGTCCAAGTTCTCGGGGACCTTCATTTTTGACTTTAACTCTTAAGATCTATGATGGCGTTTATGCTCATAAGGACATTGTTGAAGGTGGAAAAGAGCACAAGGATATCACTAGCATGCTTCGAATAGGGAAGACACTTAAAATAGGGGAGGATACATTTGAAGATTTAGACGAGGTAAATGTATCAGAGCTTTTTTATCATGGAAAATTTGCTCATCTCTTTTGGTAATGCTATCTGGCCAGTATTAATTGGAAGAAAGGCTAAAATGCTAGTAGTATTACTGTTTTATTTATGGTTTTCCTTGTCCGTTGATGAGTATTGGCATATTTTTTGGTCATTATTGCTAAATTCTCTGCACCTTGCAGAAGCATGGAAAGAAAGCAAACGGAAAAATGGGATTTCACTGAAGGTTGGGGACGCACAAATGGAAAATTGAAACTTAGGGACGTAATCGATAATTAAGTGAAAGGTTGGGGACGTTAGGTGAAATTAACCCATCTAATTATATGTGCACATTGTTAAGTTTAATAAACTTGATCAATTTGTTAGAAATTTATTTTTGAGTTTTCTCTCATCATTTTTTTTCCTGCTGAAATATGATCTAGAATCTTCACAATGGGTTGTAATTTATCTTTTCTAAGTTAACTCTGTTGTCCTTGGTTCTCCATGAATAAAATAGGTGTGGATTGCTAATGGTTGTGCTGAACTACTGTATGTTGTCTGAATCAGGTGATGGATCGATATGTTGATCCTTTGGTAGCTCACTTAAAGTCTATGCTAAACTACCGCAAGTTCAAGAATGGCACTAAAGCAGAAGTTGATGAGCTTCTAAGGATAGAGAAATCTGAGTACCCAATGAGGATTGTGTATTGCTTTGGGATATCTCATGAACACCCCGGTACTTTCATCCTGACTTATATACGAAGTACAAATCCACATCATGAGTATATAGGTCTGTATCCCAAGGGTTTTAAGTTCCGAAAAAGAATGTTTGAGGATATCGATCGCCTTGTGGCATATTTTCAAAGACATATTGATGATCCACATGATTCTGCGCCATCAATTCGATCAGTAGCTGCTATGGTCCCGATGAGAAGTCCTGCAAGTGGGGGCTCATCAGCATTTGGTGGTGGATGGGGTAGTTCAGGCAATGATACTAGCTGGAGAGGAGGCCAGTATTCACATAGAGATAGAACTCCAGGTTCGAGGACAGGTAAGCCAGACAAATTTCAGTTTAATGCTCGCAGAAGTATCTATGTTATATATGTTCCTATGTATTCTCTGTTAGGCTGTTCATTGGTGGTCACTGGTCCTTTAAGTGATTAGTTCTCATCCTGCCTTGAGATAATATATTATGCTAACCAGGAATGAAGCCTGGATATTGTACAAGACCGAGCTAAATCTAAAGAAGGTGCGTGTTTGAGGGTGGGGATTGTTGGGAAATGAATTCCTCGAATTCATGGTATAAACACACAAAATTAAACGTATGCAATTACTGCAAGGAAGTAAATTCTAACATGAAATACAGGATACTCAAGAAAAATGGATCAATCTTTAAATGTTAAATCAGGTCGGACCACAATTAAATTGAAAATTTGAAATAAAGATAAAATGATTTGTATACCTTAAATCCAAAAAAAAGTTAATATTTCAAATTAGCTAATATGACGCAAGTATGAGCGGAGGCACTTTATAAAGATTGAACTAGATTTTTTGTTATTAAAATAATTGTTCACTATTAACATTGTTAATGTTCTAGAATCCTACATTGAATTCCATCCTCGAAAGACGTTGAGATTGTGAGCTATAATGAATTGGACTTTTTAATTTGACACAAGTTCCACATTTGATTCTTTGCCTTCAGACGCTATCGTGAGCTACTAAAAATCTAGACCTAGACTAGATTTTTGTTTTAATGTATTAAGTAAAGCAAAAATAAAATTAAAACAAAATAATTAATTAATTGGGTAATAACTATTTAAAATTGTGTTTGTGAGGAGTAAAGCAAAAACTAAAACAAAAATAAAAGGTATTGGGGGCAGGACCGAGCTGCTACCCTCTCCCTCCGTCATTGATGCTAACTTGTGGCATTATATCACCTGTAGCCCCCAATTTTTTTCCCATGATTCTTTTTGATGGGGATGAGACTTGTATTTTGATGGATTTGAAATGACTCCTTTCTCACTGCACCTGCTACATAAATTTTGGAAGGGTTTACAAATCCCGATGTAGTTTTGATTGTTATAGGGGATGGAGACTGCACTTCTGTAAAGATTGCTCACAGATCATTTCTAACTCCATGTGATGTTGGGATCTTATATGCAATCTCTCCTGAACTCGTACATTTGAACATGATTTTCACATGTTGATTATTTCTCTTTCAATTTGTTGTTTTTAACCATTGAACATTTTTAGGTAAATTGAAAGCTCTTCCTGAGGCAAATAATTGATGGGAAACCAGATGCTTGCCTTTTTTTTTTTTTTTTTTTCGCGTGGGGTTTGAATTGTTTGTCGGAATGATCGGCTTGGGTCGGCCATCAAAAGAGATGCTGAAGGCCTGTGTTTTGTGGAGTGCAAAGAGGCCAGAAAGGCAGCCCTGTTAAGGGGTGAGGTTTGGAGGTTATCTGGGTCGGACTTTGGGAAAAAGTGCTATAGTTTATGTGAAATGGTGCCTGGAGTTGTAGAAAGATAATCTGGTCTATTTTGAGTAGTTAGGACTCATCAATTATCCTCTCATCACCGAGTTTCTCTAGTTTTATTTTTCACCCTTTTGATCTTTCTAATTCTGTTTGGTTATAGGTAGAGGTGACTACAGAAATCTTGGCGGTCAGGATGGGCATCCAAGTGGAGCACCTAGACCATATGGCGGTCGTGGCCGTGGTCGCGGTCGTAGCCGTGGCAGAGGCCACGACAGGCAGGATTCAGATCGTGGATCTCAAAGGTGGGGTTCCAAGGACGGAGATGATTCCGGATGGGGTAGTTTCCCTGGAGCCAAAATTCAGAACTCACCAGGTAGGGAAGCTTTCCCTGGTAGCTGGGGAGGTGAAGGTCGCTAACAGTGGTGTCAACACCAGCAATTGGGGCAACAGCAGTGGTGGCGGCGGCGCAGTGGTGGTACAGATGATGCGGTTGCAGAGGCTGGAAAGTCCGGATCAGGTGGCTGCAAATAGAGTCCAGCACAATCACAACCTGGCAATGATGGGTGGTCTCCAGGTTGCCGTTGGTAAATTTGATGCCGAAGGATCTGCCTCTGGTTGCATGCCATGTAGCAGTTTTATTCAATTTTATTTAATCAAACTGTTGTATCGTGACAAAATTTTTGTCATCTCATGGTCATCGAAGCCGACATATTGTTCCTCTGTATTATTATAATGCCCTGCTAGATTTATCTCCCTCTTGAGACTTGAGTTGTTTTACATAGCAGTATGTAGCCTATTTGTGTGTGATTGTCCCACGTATTTAATTCCTGAACTTCATGTAAATGGCATGTTTGGTCCCTGAAGCAAATTGTCCTGTGTTTAAGGAAAAATAATGGCAACAATAATTTTTTTCTTAAGACGTGTACGTAGGTTTTATTTTTATGTCAAGATACCCAGAATGAGTGGTGAATATTTTGCGCAAAAATAAAAAAGAATTTGAGCAATTTCTGCTTTGAAGTAAAAATAATAACTCGCGCCAAGTTCAATGCATATATAAAATTCTTTTTCATTGGTCATTATTCCTAATTGTTATATTGTATAACAACTAAAATGAATGGTGTATAATGAATGATTCATGTTGTAAGATTTGATACAGTTAGGGGTGCATTTAATTATAAGCATGTAAAATGTTTAGAAATAAAATATCTTTTTGTAAATTAAATTGCTGGTAATTGAATTCTTGTAGCATGTTTAATTGAGGATGGAATTCACATTAGGAAGTACGAGCCATTTACAAAACAAAAATTTTACACTCCTATGGTTTCTTGTTTTCCTTATTTTCAAGTAAAACTTAAAATCTTTTCCATGCCAAAAAGGGGTCAATTAAACACTACAAAATGTAGAAATTGCGTAGAGGGGCTGGTTTCTATAGATCGGAAGAGCTCAGTTGGCAATGGCAATCAAACACATGAACATGTTTTTGTATAGATAATGATTTTCCTCCATACGTCTAGCGAGATTTATGCCCACAGACATATATATGGTGGGAGATAATAGGCATAATCTCGTTTGGTGTCGATTTCTTATTTGCTCACAGCTCATTGGCAGGAAAAGCGATTTACGTTTTTCTGCATCCCCTACTAAATGAAGGACTCTATTGAAAAGGACAAAAAATAACACAGAAATCATCCCTCAGGACATTTTCTAGGTGGCAACAAAAAATGTTTGCTGCTACAAGAAAATAGAAACTTATTAGGACCAGACAACAGAAATCATAGAAATCACAGCTGAAATTTTCAGTTTATCACGGAAAGTTTTCTTAGAAAATCACTACCCCTAACTTATGGGTTTGTCCCTATCACAACTTACAAAAATTTAGACAAGAAAAAGGAAAAACATAGACTACAAATCCATAATATATCTCTTATTTCAAGCCTGAGTTTTAGCCTCATTTTTCAGAACTCAGCTTTTTCCTTCCACATTGTCAGGTACTCTCTTCTTTGCTTTACTTTCATAGAAATATTCAGTTCTCTTTTCTCCTTTGCAATCTTTATGCTCAAGGATAGAAAGTAATTTTGCTAGTCATAGGCAAAATCATAACGGCAAAAATTTTGGTGACGATGTTAGAATTTGTCAAGACGCCTATTATTTGACAAAGGAGGAGATAGGGGGTGGCCACCCTGATCCCGACCACCCTGTGTTAAAAAGAAAAACCTATATTTTTACCCTTAGAAAATTTTAAAAAAATAAAGAATTTTTAGTGTTTCAGCTAGGGGTCGTCAAGTTTCGACTACTCCTTCAATCTTCTGGCTACGCCACTATTCTTTACAATAGTTGTGATTTGATTTCACATTCATATTGAGTTCACTTCTGAATAGTTAACCTTTGACGGTGCAGCACAACATCCAGAGAAGATGTCGGCGCACAGTCAAAAGGTGCTAATTATACAAGATGCTTCGAGTGAGATTAGTTCGGTTTCCATCAGAGAGGCCCTTCGTTGCTTGTCACCTGAGCCTGGTGCCGTAGTGAAGCTTCTTGTAATTATACATGCATTTACGACTTCCAGCAGATTCTTTCCACTCTATTGTGGATTTGGTACACATTAATCAAAGTTGCTCTTCTTCAATTTCTGTTCATTAGCTTCACTTTCTTAAACTTTTCTTGGTTCCGGTAGGTAAGAAAAACAAGTTAGATTCAAGTTGGACGATTAATAAGAAAAAAGCAGACATCAAAGAAGAAGTTAAACAGAAGCTAGATGAATATTCAAACTGTGCACAAATTGCAAGAATCCGAAAGCTAGCTGAAACCAAAATGGTAAGTGAAAAGTTTTCTTCCATTTTATCATCAAATTACTCTTTTTCCGACTGCGTTTACATGGGCAGTTAAGTTCACCTCAGATTATTTATCATATATATATATATATAGTTTGAATTCGACATAGGAGTTGAGGCAGGCTCGCTAAAAGAGGTCGCCGTTCAATATGCCAAGAACTTCGGTGCTACGCACATCATACTTCCAAGGTACTTCGAGATTTTCTTCACAGAGTAATCAATTAATAAAATTCGTTAATATCAAATTAAATCGAAGGCAGGATTCTATCTAAACTCGTTGGCTTTTTGTTTCAGACTCACCTAATACTTGGATTTTCTAACCTGATTTTGTCTAGTGACATCGAGAAAAACAAGAAATATTTCATGGACAACCTATCTTGTGGAATATATAGGATGAAACTCGATAGTAGCATTGAGATCATAAGAGGAGCCAAGAAGACAAAAGTTGGTCTAACTTCCTCAAGAAGAGGGCAGGAGAGACAAGAAATTTGTAAGTGACAAATTCTAGACTATTTGAATTAATCTATTTGGACACATTATTAATAGACCTTATAAACAGAAAGTGTCACTCATTCAGATCATTGCAGGCCAACAAGTGACGTTTGAAAATCCCGTCTGTTCAGTATGCATGAACAGAAGGCCAAGCATTACAGTACAGACAAGAGTATTCACTTATACTGAGTTAAATTCTGCAACAAATGGTTTCTCCCAGGAAAACTTGTTACCGGCTCGAGGAAAGAAAATTTTTAGAGGGCAGTTAAATGATTTACAGCAAATTATGATAAGGGAACACCCTCTAAGAATCATTAAAGAGAAGGACTTTAAGACACAGGTTCAGATCCTTGGGAAAGTTAGACATGAAAACGTTGCCACGCTCTTAGGATCATTTTCAAAAGAAAACCATAAGCTGCTTATCTACGAATTTGTCTGCAATCAATCTCTAAGGAAACATCTATCAGGTAAAGGAGGAAAAATCTCATTGTATCAACTTGGAAAACATTCACTTTTTGTGTATAATTAAATCTAAAACACAAAACTGAAAGCTGAAACACGAAGAGAAAAATTCACTTTTTTCTGTACTTGTTTATGCAGAAAAGAGCAGGGAATTGACATGGGAAAGAAGAATAAAAATTGCACATGGAGCTGCTAAAGGTTTGGAATATTTGCATGGTAAACAGATTTATGGAAGTGTGAGGCCTAGTAACATTCTCATTACCCATGATTACCAACCAGTGGTAAATATAAATGTCTTAATCAAACAGATAATTTTTTTGGGGCATAATTATCACATCTCGTGACTCAATTTATCATTTATGGATCAGCTGTCGTATTTCGGGCTTGCTAGAAATCAATATGAAGACTTTGATCAGTCCTCCGACAGACGGATGCTAAAGACATTCGATTACTTGCCACCAGAATATGATGGAATAGTATCTGACAAGAGCAAAGCAGATGTCTTTTCCTTTGGGGTGGTACTTTTAGAGTTGATCACTGGTCCAAAGACGATAGAGGAAACAAATGGCCAAAGATTCTTGAGATGGGTAATCACAAGACAATGATATCTTCTTATCTAGAAGACAATGATCTGAAATCATTTAGGGGTTGCATTGCATTTCTGTCTGTGCAGGCAAGACCATCCTTGAGTAAGAAGAAATACATGGAATTGATCGACCCCTTAGTAAAGGATGTTGATGTTTACCAGCTATTTTGGATGGTTCGCGTGGTGGATAAATGCCTTAGCTATGATCCCGAAAGCCGACCCTCAATAAGTAAGGTAACTCCGCTATTCCTGCCGATGTGTCTTTCTAAAGAAACGCCCAACAAGACGATTTTGTCCTCTTCAAAGACCACGCTCATGGTGAGTGGCCTCGCAAGGTTTTGTAAATTCTAGAGTGAATCGCGTCCCCTAGGGATCAATCCCTCAACCTTGGCCTCAAGCTCAAGTGGCACCAAGGATCATCCTAAAAACCATAAGGCCTTTGTGCCAAAGTTATGGGGATCGATCCTTGGGGGCGCGATTCCCTCACGGAAATTTACAAAACCTTGAAGGGGCTACCCACTATGAGCATGGTCCCAAAAGAGGACAAAATCGTCTTGTCGTGTGTGTTTTCAAAAAGACACATCAACAATTCCTATGGCTTCTATCCTCTAGAATTAAAGATCAATTTCATTAGCATCATCTCAATGCCTAAAAAGAAGATAATGAATGCTTAGTGATTGATATGAGTTTTTTTTTTTTTTAAATTTATTTTTTGGGTCTTAATGCAGCTGGTGGAGGACCTGGAATGCATAATTAACCATTGTGGTGCCGAAGATTTCTCTCCAACTGAATCTGAACTAATGGCTGCAATGGTTACTAGTCGAGGATAAGACAGGCTATAAACAAATTTTTTCAGACGTGCTGATTATATTTTTCACCCCGACAGTTTGATTTGGTATGCAAACAACTGCTATTATTTTGGCAGTAATCATGTAATTATTTTTGCAAATTACCATAACTGGATCAAATTAACTGTTTTCTGAGTTTCAGAGATTCATAGAAACTCGTACTTCTGTTTTCTTGTATTAAGACTTTAACTATATTATGGTACTCTATGAATAGCTTCTCATATAGGCGTACCAGCTCTTTAAAATCACCTTTATTGATAAAAATACTTATTTCAAAGCGACCTTTCGCGCTCTGCATTTGAAGGATAGTCGAAAGCCGGCCTTTTCGTGCTCCATGTTTAAGTATATATCTGCCATAGATAGATTGGTTTTAGTTATGATATTCCTATTGGAATTAGTGTACCCAAGGTTTAATTAGTTGGATTGGATTTAATCAAGCTGAATTGATTAATAGATTAATGGGGTTTCTTGACTAACACCAATATATTTTTAACTATTTTTAAACTTTAAGGGGTAGTAACCTTTTTTTGTTAAAATCAGTGGTCACATTATGACCTTAAATGTTGGTCACAAAATCTCTCGTCGTACAATCGTAACACAGCCGTCAGACCACCAATCGTCGACTAGTCAACTCAATTCTAGTGAGTCAGCCTAACTCCAACGAGTTACAACTCAATTTCGGCAAATCACAGACACACTCCAGCACCGTCGGTCACAAAAACAGCCACAAAACGGACCACAATTTGCTAGTCACAACCCCATTGGCGAGTGAGTCACAATTCCGGCGATTCATCACTAACCAACACAACTAATACAACTCGTCGAAACCCTAACCACCACAACCGCCGGCAAGTCACAACTCTCGCCGATCATGATACCACCACAGCACAAATTTAGAATAAAAAACCGAATTCATAACACCACCACCTATTCTGAATCCTAACTCAGAATTCGGAACCAAAAAACCCCGAATTCACAAATATGCAAACAAAAAACCAAAAAACCCCAAAGTCAGAACAAAAAAAGGGCAAATTTTGTAATTTGAAATCAGATCGAAATTTCACTCTGCTAACAAATAGGCAAAGAAGAGACGAAAGGGAGCGAACCGGCGGTTCGTCGGCGGTGGCACGAACCCTAGCGACGGCGGCGATGGTGGATGAGAGAGAGATAAGTGAGTGAGGAGGCGTGGAGTGTGGCGGTTGGCTATCTGATTTTTTCTGAAAGGGAAATTTACGAAAGACACCCTTATATTTACAATTTACATGCATGCTGCATCTTTCAAAATTACAATTTACACCATTCATTTTACTTATTATTAACAAAAAACACTTTTTATTGAAAAATTAAAATTAAAAGAAAATTACCCTTATTTATGACTAACAAATTACACCTTATATATTATATTTTGTATCACTTATACAAATTCTAGAATTGTTATTCATCACTTGATTAATGATTTATCTTCCACTTGATAAATAAGATTTAAAGAAATGATCAAGTGCTCTACTTATCGAGTGACATGTTGTTACCCTTTGAATTTGAGTATACTTGTTAGTATACTTAGGTAAGGTTGCCATCACCGGTCGAGTGGTTGCCATCACCGGTCGAGTTTTCAACCATATCTTCTTCAGTTTCAATTTAATTTTCCATCTAACTTTGATACAACATACCTAGGCCTTTTATATTATGATCATATCTTAAATTTTTTGACAACACTTCTCAAAATTTTAACACAACATTTTGTAATCCATTTTAGCGCATTTCATAGATTACAAAATATTTAATCCTAAAACTTCTCAAGCTTCTACTTAAAATTTCCCTACCATTCTTCGAGCAGACTTCAAATGTTTATTTCACTCAATAAAAGATTTTTCTGAAATTGCAAAACATCAAACAATGAATCACAAATATCACAATAAATTATCAAATTACACTATTCTTCATCAACATTTGTTTATCATCCCCACATTTGAAAATTTTTACTACAAATGATTGAAATTTATCATCTCCCACGTTGAATATATGATAATAATTCAATTATAACACAAATGTGATAAACTAATAAGAATAGTTCGTTTTATTCAAATCATATTGTAATACATGAATTTCATTGACATTTAGGCTACAATGTCATCAATATCAAGACAAATTCACTTTGCCACTGTTTTTTTCCTTTCAATTCTAACAATCCTTGGCACGATAGCTGGGTTTGCCAAAAACATAGAAACTTCCTTTGGCTTCTTTTTGGATTTTTTATCATCATTTGAAGACTCATCTTGTGGGATTTTTTTGATCCATCAGAGTTCTCTACGGCACAGGCTTTAGAAGTTTTTGTTAGGAACTAAGGTTCCATAAGGAACTGAGGTTCAATTCCAAAAGGTAAACTTATCAGGTGGAGTAGCTCAATTCCTTATAAACCCATCACTTTTCCCATGTTTAACCGATGTGAGATTCGTTCGCATATTTTTTCCCAACAATCCCCGTTTGAAAGAAGAACCAGATGATCTTGACCCCCTTCAATTAATAGTCCATCCATTTTTTCTTCTCTCTTTTAAGAGCCTAAACCATCTATTGCAGGCGTCACTGCCTTACATAGACACAATCGCCTTTTTCCAAGACACAATTCATTGTGCCCGTCACTCCCTTACGTGGACACAACCGCCTTAAGAGCCACCTATAGATTTTTCCGACTATCACGATTCAACTTTGGGGCCCACCTCCTCCGTTCGCCAGTATTTGGGGTCTCGCACATGCACCTACATGGTTAAGTCCGTGTTTGACTGTGATACCACTATTAGGAACTAAGGTTTCATAAGGAACTGAGGTTCCATCCTAAAAGGTTTACCTTTTGAGATAGAACCCTAGTTTCTTACTTGGGTATGTTGCAAAAAATAAACTAAAGCTGAAAAGGAAAGGGAAAGAAGAAGAATTCTTTGAGGAAAATAAATCCAAATCATAAAAGGAATTATCTTATCTTCTAAGTCAATGAAGTCTATATATAGAGGTGTTTTCCTCTTCTTTTATGCACAAGCTGCACAAGTGAGTTGATGGAAAAATTAGTGAGTCTAGCACTTTGAGAGTTTTCTTGTAACTCTTTGTGATTTCTTCAAATGGTAGAAAATTAGGTGTGGTAAAACTCGGGGTGATTTTTCTAGTGCCACTTGGGTCGGGTCAGAGAATCTTGTGAAGAAAAATTACCTAGCTTCTTGGAATTTCTTTTATTCTTTGCGGGTTGCGCAAATGGTAGAAATTGGTAGATGCGATAAAACTTGTTATATTTTTCTAGTAATACTTGGGGGATTGGTTTGGTGAGTGAAAATTCCATATGGTTGTAGCAACTTTAATCATATAGTGGAAAACTTTGACAGTCTGTTAATTTGTCTTTGTTCTTTTATTTTTTTTGTCTCAATTAAATTCCTTGAACAACGGTATTGCTGGTATAATCGGAGAATTTGCCTTAATTTCCAATAGCGGTATCAGAGAATCAGGTTTTGTTTGAGGTGGAGCACAAGAAAGATATGAAAATGTATGGAGTGGATAAAATCAAGCTTGACTTGTGGCTAGAACAAGTCTATAATTTCTTGATTTTGGTTAGACGATTTCAAGCTTTCAAAGGAAAATCGTCCCCGTATGCTAACAAAGTTGTTGGAGCCAGTATGAGCGATAATGATTGGGAAGATTTATATTTAAAGACTGGAAGCAAAATGTGTTTCCATCTAACCAAGAATGTTCTTGTAAATATTCATAGAATATTTGCTGTGAAAGAACTATGGCGTCAATTTAGAGAGGTGTATCATGCAATAAGTTCTTCGAATTTATTACACCTGGAAAAATAGTTTAGTTCTTTGCGAATTGGTGTAGGTACAAAAATTCTCAATAGACTCGTTTGGAAACTGGTGGTGGTTACAACTTATTGATACTGTAGACTAGCTGACCACGTGAGAAAATATTATCCAGGTGGAGCAAGTTTGGTTACTGTTCAGAGTTGGACAATCCGACACTCTTGGTGTGATGGCGGTGGAGATGTGCTATGAAGTAGATGTGTACATCTTCATGGCGTGCCGCTAAGTGCCATGATAAAGAGATCGGAAGAGTTATTTCTAGCTGTTGTATTTACACATTGACATTTGTTGGCAGTGATACAGGATGTGTGTTTGAAGTAATATCGATAGCTGATGAACTTTCTAAAAAGTCAACAAAATAGTTGCATCACAAATATCAGCAAGTTTATTTCGACATTGAGCTGATGAAATGCTTGGAATTTTTTGTTAATTCTAAGTGGCTATGCTCATGTAGTGGAGTATGAGACTGCCAAAGTGTGGCAAAGGTTTGCCTAGTAATTTCTCAAGTATTGTGTACAAGACTGGAAAAGATGAAGATTTTTGGCTTATTTTGGCAATGTGGAGATTGTTGGGTATGTTACGAAAAATAAAGCAAAGTTGAAAAGGAAAGGGAAAGAAGAAGAATCCTTGAAGGAAAAAGAATCCAAATCATAAAAGGAATTATCTTGTCTTTCAAGTCAATAAAGTCTATATATAGACTTGTTTTCCTCTTCTTTTATGTACAAGTGGTACATGTTAGTTGAGGAAAAAATTAGTGAGTCTAGCACTTTGAGAGTTTTCTTGTAACTCTTTGTGGTTTATTCAAAGGGTAGAAAATTAAGTGTGGTAAAAGTAGGGGTATTTTTCTGGTGTCACTTGGGTCCGGTCAGAAAGTCTTGTGAAGAAAAATAGTCGCCTAGCGTCTTGATATTTCTTTGATTCTTTGCGGGTTGGGTAAAGGGTAAAAATTGGTAGATGTAATAAAGTTTGTTATATTTTTCTAGTAATACTTGGGGAATTGGCCTGGCGAGTGAAAATTCTGTATGGTTGTAGCAACTTTAATCATATAGTGGAAAGTTTTGACACTCCATTAAATTTGTCTTTGTTTTTTATTTTTCTTGTCTCAATTAAATTCCTTGAACAACGGTCCTGCGAGCGTAATTGGGGAATTTGCCTTAATTCCCAACAGTTTTAACATGGGAATTTCCGTTTCCATCTTCCTCTATACGAAGATGTTTGAGAACTTGTTCCAAAGTGTACGGTCTATCTATGGAGTATATCAGACACCATTTATGATGTCTGATAGAGTATGTGGCAGCCTCTTATTAGATGCATTGGCTGCCACTGCGTCCATTGGACACCCTAAAATATCCCCCAAAGCGTAGTCCTCAGAGTTGTGAAACAATTCCTCCTATATCCTTTCCAAGAAAATGGCAACTTGGCAATGATTGCCCCAACTTGGAAGGTTTCATGAAGATCAATCATCAGTCTTCAATTTGTTGACAACTAGTTATAACTCATATACATGAGGTAAAAATGATTTATTATTTTCAAAAAATTTAAATTTGAAATATTTAGAGATCAAGAATTTTTCTTTACTTTCCTCTTTGACCTTGTATTTATTTCCCTTGCTGGCGGTCCGTGTGTGCTTTCAAAATGTGACTACTACAAAAGAACTTTTCTTGTCTCTTCTTCCTTTCGGCCTTTAACTCCTCAGAATCATCATCTATCGGGCTGGAAACCATGGACCAGTCCGGATCCAAAATGTAGATGACCTTCAAGGTAATGAGTAGAAACTCCAACTTATCTTTCCATCTAGTGAAGTTTGTTCCATCAAATCTATCAAGCCTAACAAGATCTTGATTCATCACCTTTACCGCAGCTGTAGTGGTCTCGGTGCCATCATACACAAACTCTAGTTTGAGATTGTTGGAAATATATAAAAAAATATGGAGAACAACAGCTCAAAAAACAAGATCAAATAGGCTTGAACACAAAAAAATTTTTCCTTGTAGACTTCCCCCAATTAAAAAAAAAAAAGGGATATTTTCCCCCCTTTCCTAGATTGAGAAATGCCTGAGGGATATCTGACAAACATGTTTGAAAGATTAAACAATCCTCATAATTTTCCAACACCAAGCAAAATGAACGACCCCAAATTGTGAGAACTATAGAAAGAACTTGTATGATTTTGAGTGTTTGATCTCTTGGGTTGATATTTGATTGCTTGTAATTGTGTTAACTTAAATATCCAATAGATATCCAAGTGGTTCCTATGAAAATGTAGCTATTTGAAGTGAAACAATACATCCGAATAGGTGCCTCAACCGTCCAAAATTACGAATACTCAGGTGGCAAAAAATATGCTTGTGCATGCAGCCGCATCGTGTTACTAGCGTCTCTAGTGCTGCTGTCTATGCAGCTGCACAGTCGGCCACACCATTCTGCCCACATTCTTCTATATCAGTTGCGGCCGCATATTTATTTTTTTTTTTCTGTTTTCTTTTTCTTCCAATATTTGAACCTCCTTTTGATCAATTCATATTGTGTAAATTAATTTTTATCTTAAACAAATTACAAAATCAAACTTACATTTCACTTTTGAAGTTGTAAACTTCACTTTTCCAATAGAATACGTCCCTGATTCTAGAGGTAGCCAATACACTAAGAGACGGAACACTGAGGTCTAACTTCAACTTGTAGCTCAACTACAGGACTAAACCACGTAGCTTGAGTAGTGGTGAGTGAAGTAAAACTCACTCACTTACCTCTTAATATCAATCTCTTCTAATTAGAGGATAAAAGTGGAATCAACTCATCACATGATGTAAGAGACGACTAAGCTTATGCCACAAGAGTCTTAAACACACACTAGGTAGGATCAGGGGCGGAGCTAGGATTTTTAGTGAGTGTGGTCCAAAATTTCCTTTGAAGTGTCTTCCCATAATCTACTTCAAACTATAAAATTTATTTATAGTTTCACTCCTATATACAGTAGGCTAAAATTGGTGTGGTGTAAGAGAGAATAATGTTCACATTTTTGGATGGTACAACAAGGTAAAATAATTGCGGAAGCAAATGGAGTACTGAGAGCTTTTGAAACCACTCCTATATGACAATTTTAGGTGCACCGTCCATTTGGTTCTTGAGTTGAGCAGCGTTGTAGCAAAAGAGCAACATGAAAAATATATTAAAAAAATAACTAAAATTATTTCAAACAAAGTCAGTGAACCCCTCCCCCCCTCCCCCCCCCAAAAAAAGAGCCCAATTCCAAGTTGTCTAATACTAACTTAATAAATTCTTAAGGTTCTAACTCAATAATATGCCCCAAATTGGCAAATTCCATTACAAATAAAGAATATTGAAGAAACCCTAAGACAATAGACAATACAGATAAACAATCTCAAGTAAAATAAAACTCTAATTATTGTTAAAATCAGCAATAAATTAAGAGAAAACATACCAAAAGAAGTATAGAACTAGAATTGTCATAGATATTTTGAAGAAATACTTGAGTTTATAAATTTAAAAGAGATCCAAAAAACAAAAAAGAGACTACCTTCACTTCACCTCGAGCTTCTAGACGCATTCTAGTTGCCAAAATTTCAGATTTTGAAACCCCAAAATGGAGGTAAGGTACCTCGATCGAGCGAAGAGGAAGAACCGAGAAGTTTCATCTTCACTGGCTGCCTGCTCTGTTTTTGTATGTATGTATCGTTTGATCTTTTATTAATTTGATTTGTGAATTACAAAAGGATTTGGGTTGACTCTCTTGGGCTTATAGAATGAAGTTTTTATATTTTTTGAGCTCCATTCATTTCCTCAATCTTGGCCTAGATTTAATTAAAATTTTTTACTTGGGCCAGTGCGGTCTGGCCCAAGTCTAAGTGGACTTCTCCGGACTTGAGTGCCGTCCATGGACTGCACTAGTCCTAAATGGGCTCCCTCCCTGGGTAGGATGGTGCTTTAATTTTATTATTACTAAAAAACACACCAATGTATGTAAAGACAATAAATAATCATAGAATTATCCTGTAACGAAGTTTATTAGGTAAAATATATAACAAGGGATTAATAATTAATTGAAGGTCTTGTCCTCAATTAATCACATAAATTAGCCAAACTTTTCACCAAAATCTAGAAAATTTTCTTAGTTATAATCATCACTACGAGGTAAATGAGCTTGTCCTGTACCTGTACGTTTTACAAATTCACATTATATATTATCGTTTGGAAGTTATTAATTTTGTTGTAAAAGAATACACACATATCTTATTCTTTCACCATTTGCAGCTCTTTCAGGTACGTACTTTTCTCGACTAAAATTTTTTACTCTGTTCAGTTTATGAAATAATGTTATTCGTGAATTTTGTCATTTGAGTTTCATAATTTGGAGTCTATCTTAATAGTGAGTGTGTGCAAATCACCAGAAGGAATAAATTTGATTATATAGAGGTAAAGAGTAGGGCTCTAAATAAGGTATATCCGTTACAATGTAATTTGTATTGACTACGCCAGGGCACTAGTCACTAACGCTGGTTTCAAGGTCGAGGATCAGGAATGAAATTACTAACGTGGCCCTTGTCACGGCCTTGCCTTGAGACAGTTGATTCTCCTGTCCCTTGTTTTCTAATAGTTTTTCCCTCACCTTATAGTTCACGTTGAGAAAGTCTTTGGTAATCTAAGAATATTGGCAAATGAGAAACTAACATGTTGAGGGGGGGGGGGTCAAGTTTATTTTTAACTGGGGCACATGCACACTTTTTTCTTATTTCTATTTATCAGAATTATCGAATATTCGGTACCCTAGTACTAAAAACATTTCCCTTGAAGTGCCATAATTGGTGTCACTTAGTTTTTGCTGTTGATCTAGCTTTCACGTAATTAATTAATGCTAATTATGACAACTTCATGTGCAATTATAATAATCTATAGAAGGAATTTTAGCGGCCTTGTTAGATCTTTAAAATAAATAAATGCTGTTTGTACGAAACTTTTACCAAATACGGTAATTTTACCTTTTTGTCCTTATATGTTATGTGGTTTGCGAAATATAATATAGTGGTAAGATGATTTAAATTTAGGGTTAATTTTACAAATGGTTCCCAACCTTTGGACTTTCTATCAGTTAAGTCTCTAACCTTTTTTTAAATGTTGTAAGTCCCCAACCTTTCATAAATCCATTCATAAGGTTTTTTTTAAGGGTTAATTTCACAAATCATCCTCAATTTTTGAGTTAAGAATCGACTGGGTCCCTAACATTTCATAAATTCCTATGATTGGTCCTTTTTTATAGATTACGTCAATATTACTGTTAACTTTCTAATAAAATTACCCTTATATCCCTTAACTTTGTAATTTGAAAAACAAAAAATATTAAAAATATTAAAAAAATTAAAAAAAAAAAGAGAAAACACTCACCCTCTCAAGAATGGCTGCTGGAATGCTGCCATTTTTCAATAGCCAAAAAGGGGGAGGGGGTCAATCATCCCCTCTAATTTATGCAAATGGGGGGCTTACATTTTTGTTGCGGTTTTCGGTGGCTAAAATTGGGCTTTTTTTTTGTGGGGGGGGGTGTGAATCCCCATCATTTTCGGCAGGATTTTGCTACCGGATTATTAGAGCACTATTATTGTGAGGGAAAAACCCAAAATTTTGGCGGGAGAAAAAACCCAAAATATTGGAACACTATTAATTTTGGTTTTTTCCCCTAACAAAATCAATTAATATATGGAGGAAAGGGGAAAAAAGATAAAAGAGGGGCTAAATTCTTCCTCCCTCCCCCATTTTCTTCCTTCAAATATATATATATATATATATAATATAAAAAATAATATTTTGTAAAAAATTAAATATCAAATTGTATAATAAAAAAAAAAGGATGACAAAATAATGCGTAAAAAAGTTTTAAAAAATAAACAAAATCCCCTAACACTATAATCACTAAATTTTCCCTTACACATTATTTGAAAATAGGTTGTTTCCTCCTAGTTTTTTCCCTTAGCTTTTTTCCCTATACGTTAATCTTATTTTTAGAGCAAGATTAATGTTAGGGGGAAAAAGTCAAGTGGAAAAACTAGAAGGGAAAACCGAGACAAACTCAATGAGGGGAAAAAATTTAAATGAGGGGCTAAATTTGGCCCCTCATTTAGGCCCCCTACAAACAAAAATGACATTCTACACCTGTATATTATTTGCATGCATGGGTTTTCCCTCTCACATTAATCATGCTCTAAGGGGTGAATCCCCCCTTACTGCCAGAGATGGCAGCATTCCAGTGGTCGTTCTTGGGAGGGGTGTGGTGGGTTTTTTTTTTTTTCTTATTATTTGTAATATTTTTAAGTCTTTTGTTTTCGAAATTAAAAGTTAAGGGGTATAATGGTAATTTTATTGGAAAGTTAATGACAATATTGACAGAATCTGTCAAAAAGGACATATCGTGTGAATTTATAAAAGGTTGGGGACCCAACCGATTCTTAACTTAAAAGTTGAGGACGATATGTGAAATTAGCCCTTTTATGACATTTTTGTCCTTACATTTTAAAGAAAAAATCTAAAAAATAGTATAAATAATAAAAATAAAAAGGAAGTCTAGCTAACTACCCGTTCTACTTTTATTCCCAATATGACCTACAATGACAAATGCATGTACTATTTTTCTTTTTTGGGGAAACTTTATTCCTATCATTTTTTTTTAAACCTCAGCAGGATGAATAAACCGCAAAATTATGGGTATCCTCTTTTGCTACTAAAAATAACTATTGGAATTTGTGATTTATATTGAGTTGGAATGTGGGTAAGTAATTAAGTAGGTATGCCAGAAAAAAATATTTTTTCTTTTTTTATTATTTATTATTTTAATTTATTTTTTATTTAGTTATTTTTCTTTTTAAAATAAAAAATAATAAAAAAGAAAATAATTTCTTTCCACCATGCCTACTCAATTATCTACCAAATTCCAACTCAATGTAAATAAAAAATTTTGGTAATCATTTCTAATAGTAAAAGAGGAGACCACACAATTTTGTTACTTGTGCCTCTAGCTACAGTCAGAAATGACATAAAAAACAAGGGTTTCCTAAGAAAAGGAAAATAGTACAGGTATTTATCATTTTGGGTCATGTTAGGGATATGGGTAAAATAGGCAGCTTGGTAGGTAGGGAAAATTTTGTGTTCCTTCTTATGTTTATTATTTTTACTATTTTTTAGAAGTTTTTTTTTATAATTTAAAAAGTTTGAGTAAAAATATCTTAAAGGGCATTATGGGTAAATTTATAAAAAGTTGAGGACATATGGCATTGAAAAGAAAAGGTTGGAGACCATTTGTGAAATTAACCCTTAAATTGACCCTATTTTGTAAAAAATTTTGTAAAACCTTTCACGAAAATAGCAAGACTTTTCTATTTTTTTTAAAAAAAAAGTCATTACAAATATATTTAAAAATTAAAATTTGCATACATCACAATATATATATATATATTATTGAGTTGACCTGCCATTCTTATATTCAAATGTCTAGAAATGTATGATACCATTATGATACCATATGTTCATGTGGCATGTTTAGATGTACGTCATGTGTGCTTAAATATATATGGGTTCTCCGTACACGACTCATGAGTGTATGACACAATTATGTTCCCATATGTAGTGTCTTATATAGGAAAAATATATGACGCCTTATCATTTCTCTTCAAATGTCTCCCAAGGATTATTAATAATTTAATATGTTCAACTTGGAGGTTTAACTTTCTACACAAAAATAGTTTAGTTTAACTTAGAATTGATGAATTTATTTATTTATTTATTTTATTCTTATTTTTTATTTATTAATTTTTTTTGGGACACATGGTCGATCTTGTTTTTCAACACGTCATATCACTTTTAAATCAATGACAATCACATAGAACATATATCTATTTTGTCAATTTCTTTGTCTTCTATTTTGTCCAAATAGAATTATTCTCCAAATTAAGAATCTAACCGTCAAGTATATAAAAGTTTTTGAAGTCACCTATGGCTCTGCAATCAAGGCAAATAGCTTATTTATAGACAAAGTGAACTAGACCAATCACATGACCACCTTTGTTAATGGCCAACATCCTCTTTACTCATTTGTCCATATATACTAGTTTCGATCTCCCGCTGAATGCTTTGCGGGATTGTACCACTAGACGCATATGCAGCTAGGGATGGTTGGGAACCCACGTTTGGATGGAATACACAAGTGGGTTTCCAATGATTTCCCTTCACATAGGCGTCTGACAGCATAAATCTAGCAATATACCATTATTGAATTTTTACATACATGCATTTTTACATACATGCATGTGACCGATTGAGTAACAACAAATTAAGTCATTACTTAGAAATAGAAGAGTTCGAATTGAATTAGAAGTGCTTTTCATATATTATTACTTGTCAAGTATATATATATATGTGTGTGTGTATATTTGTGTGTTAAAAACAATATAACATCTGTTGTGAAAATAAGAGAAAGAAAGAATAGATGAATAATTATCTGTAAAGATGTGTGTGTATTATTCTTAATACAAAGGGGCTATTTATAAGCTTACAATATCCAAGGAAGTCTTGGTGGGCAAATAAAATACTATTAGGGTTTCAGGATTAGATCGGAAGATTCGTACTAAAATATTATTTACAACACTCTCTCTTGAATGAATATCTATACATTAACTACCTCGTTAAAAACCTCGTTTAGAGAAAAACCCAATGGGAGAAAAACCTATCAAACTAGGAAAAAAGAGTACAGTTTATTTCAGAGTATCAATGTGCTGCCTCATTAAAATCTTGTCAGGAAAACCCAGTGGGACAAAACTTGAATGAAAGAAAAAGATTATAGCTACTCTCCCTGATGTTAATCACTGCAAATCTTTAAGTCGGCGCATACCAATTTTCTGAGTGTAGACGTTGATAATGCCTTTCTGAACAAGTCAGCTATATTATCACTCGAGCGAATCTGTTGAATATCGATGTCGCCACTCTTTTGAAGTTCATGTGTATTGAAGAACTTGAGAGAAATATGCTTTGTCCCGTCACGTTTGATATAGCCTCCTTTGAGCTGTGCAATACAAGCATCATTTTCTTCATTTAATACAAAATACAATTGGACTTTTCTTCGTTGAAGTTTGGGGTGGACAATGGGTTGGGTTCAGAAGATTTTGGCCTAAAACCAGCCCAACCCATTTTCATTTGGTTTTATATTTTTAGAACCCAATCTAACTCACTTAATAGATGGAACCAACCCAACCCAACCCAACCCAAACTGCTTCGGGTTGGTTTGGGGCGGTTTAGGTTGGGCTCTCTCTCTCTCTCTCTCTCTCTCTCTCTCTTCTCCTTTTCCTTTATTTTTTTATTTATTCATCTTGTTAACCTAGATTTTTTTCCAGTTTCTGATTGATTAGTGTCCCTGTGTTAACAAGATATATTGCTCTCTCAACATAGGAAGCACATATCAGAAAAGATTGTTTCCTATATACAAGTGTATCTATTACAATTTTTTTATTTTTATTTTTTTTAACAGCTCAAATATATCTCTTAGTAGCATATTTTAGAAAAACAGTCATTTGGGCTAAGGTAACGGGAAAATTAGGTGAACAGATTAGAGTGCAAATTTAAGTCTCTGGATTAATTTTGTAATGCATGGATTAGTATGCACTTTTTTTTTCCCAAAAGAAGCACAAGAAATTAGAGATGACAAAGGTAAATGAATCAGAATAAAATTGAAGACAATGTGGAACTAATCGTGGACAAAAATTTTGGGTTGTCGAATTTACACTGAATTATCAAAGTATCATACATAACTATCTAATTTACAGACACTTTAAAGCATCAAATTACATTAGTCATACATAAATATAAATATATGGAATATTAGAGAAGAAGGCAGAGAGCGCAGAATCGATAATTACCTCGTGTTCAATCTGTTCAGTACTTTTTGGATTTCTTTCCCTTTGATTTGCTCTCTCCCTAGCATCAGCCAAAGGAAAATTCACGCACTGATAAATCTATACAACATCACAGGAAGGACAAAATTCACAGAGCAGAAGAAAACCAAGCTCATAGTGCGGAAGGGAACTCCAAATTGAATCGCAGATTAGGCTCACCTCAAAATTGAAGATCGGAAGAGCCGCACAGATTAATTCTAAAATCAAGCGCGAATGGGGGTTGAGATTGAATGGGAAGTGAATTTCACGCCATCGAGAATCTGAGATTGAAGGAGCTCAATGAGAATCTGAGATTGAAGGGAAAGTTCGGGTACGTAAGAAAGAAAGCTAGTTGAATTGGTTTTAAGTCAATTTATCCAACTCGGCCCAACCCAAACCAACATCTGATTAAAACCAATAAATTAAAAACCAACCCAGCCCATTGAGCTAAGAAACCAAACCAATCCAACCCATGGTGGTTTGGTTATGTGGGTTGGGTTAGTTTTCTAAAAAAGTGCCCAGCCCTAGTTGAAGCTAATCCACAGGACTATTAGATGTGATGCGTCATATTCCTCAACCATACACATTCTCGACTTACTTCATGGATTACAATTATTTCAGAATGGTTTGAGGATGTTGCTGTCAAGGTTTGCTTCACAAATATCTATGATATAGCAATTTCTTCACACGTAAATACATGACCTGCTTGTGACTTCTCTTTATGTGGATCAGAAAGATAACTTCCATCTGCATATCCCACTAAAGAGTATCCGGATTTTTGTGAATAATATAATCCCATATCAATAGTACCTTTCAAGTAACGTAGAATGTGCTTTAAACCATTCTAATGTTTTAAAGTGAGTGCAGAGCTATATCTTGTAAAGAGATTTATAGAAAAACTATATCTGGTCGAGTGCAATTTGCAATATAAGTTAATGCACCAATTGCACCAAGATATGGTGCTTCGGGCCCAAGTATTTCTTCCCTTTCTTCAAGTGGACGAAATGGATCTTTAATCCACTTCAAGTGTTCTAACAACCATAGGTGATGCCAATGGATATGATTTATCCAATAAAAACGCTTCAACACTTTTTTTGTATATGAAGATTGGTGAATGGACGGTCCTTAAGGGGCATACTCAATTTAAAAACCAAGACAAAACTTGGTTTTCCCAAATCTTTCATCTCAAATTCATTTTTCAAGTATTCAACAGTTTTATTGAGGTCTTTAGGAGTCCCAATCAGATTCAAATCATCAACATAAATTACTACATTTGCAAATCCATTATCTCTTTTCTTTATGAAAACGTAAGGGTAGATATTATCATTGTTATATCACTCTTTCAATAGATATTTGCTAAGGCGATTGTACCACATTCGACCAGATTGTTTCAATCCATACAATGACCTTTACAATTTGATTGAAAATATATTTTTGGGACATTTATCATTTGCTTGTGATACATTAAATCCTTCAGGGATTTTCATGAGATATCACTTAAGTGAACCATATAGATATGCAATTACGACTAATGGTGGGCGTCGAACCCGAAAAACTGAACAGAACCGAACTAAATCAAACCGATTGGGACTGGTTCGGTCTGGTTTTCTACAAATCTGGGTCGGTTGGGGGTCCGGATATGGCCAAATTGACTCAGACCGATTTAGTCTGCGGATTTTGGCCGACCAGATTGACCAAAACTGAGTAAACCAAACTAGGCAGGTTAAATCTGGTTAAATTGACTTTTTTTTAAAAAAATGGAAAAGGTTTCAGATCAGATGGAAGGCACACGCAGAATCACTATCAAAATAACAATCTCTCATTTTTTTTTTCTTTTTGAAATAGCAATTTCAATTTACAATTCACAATCAATTTGGCAAAAACTCAAATCAAAATCGAAACTTGGCTATTGACTTCCCCTTTTCCTTTTCTCTTATAACGCTACCATTGTTGCTTTTTTCTGCCACTACCCGCTGCTCTTCTGCCTCTTTCACCCCTTTCGCTGCTGTTACTGACAAACCACCATCTCGGCCTCCGTCACTGCCGCTACCCATCTACCTCTGCCGCTGACCAACTATCGTCACCGCCGTAGCCTCCTCATCTCTTTTACCTCTAGATCTTGTTTGAAATATTGAAATCATAAGCCTAACTTCCTCTTTCCCTTAATATCTCTTTAACTAATAAAAATGGGCCTAAGAAAACAGAGGGCTGAAAACTTGGGCCAATTTTAAGTTTAAAAAAAAAAAAAAAAAGAGTCCAACCAGAAACTTGACCCGACCCGACCCGACCGGGTTCTGGGCTCGGGTTCCTAGTTACTACATCCATAAGGCGCATATCAAACCTTTGTGACACTGCTAGAGTTATTAAAAATCTAAAAGTAATTGTGTCCATTACAGGAGAGTACGCTTTCTCGTAATCAATTCCTGGTCTTTAAGAGAAACCTTGTGCTACGAGTCTTGCCTTATATCTTGTAATTTCATTATTTTCATTTCTCTTCCTGACAAAGACCAATTTGTATCCAACAGGGATAACATTTTCTGGGGTTCAAACTACAGGTCCGAACACTTTTCGTTTTTCTAAGGAATTTTAATTCCGCCTGTATGGCATCTTTACATTTTGGCCAATCATCTCTATTTTGACAATCTTTAACTGACTATAGTTTAAGAGCCTCATTCATCATTTCAAGAGCCACATAAAAGGCGAATCTATCACCTGCGATGATATTTTCTCTTTCCCATAATTTATGAGATAACAAATGATTTATTGAAATCTCATCATTTTCGAACACGGTTAGTTCTTCAGGAACTACATTACTTTCATTTGATTGATCAATCATTTTTTTCAATGTTTGGTTCTTGTCTTGTACCTTTCTTTTCTGACCTACAGAATCTTTAGAACCAATTGGTCGACCACGCTTCTAGCTTAGATTCATTTGCTATAACAACATGTCCTTCAGGGATATCAATTTTGGCTGGAGCATTAACTGCCGGTATATGAGATTGTGTCGCTTTTCTTGTATCAAGAAAAGCATTTGACAGTTGATTTGCAACTTTTGTGAATGAATGATCCTTTCAACCTCTTGTTCACATTGATTAGTGCAGGGATCAAAATGCGTCAGAGTTTTTCCATTCCAAGAGAGATCATGATGCTTTTGTGGATGTAGTTTTATCCCTCCCAATGTTGGGGAACGTCATTCATCAAAATGACAATCTGCAAATCGTGTAGTAAATAGATCACCCGTTAAAGGTTCCGGGTACCTTATAATTGAAGGTGAATCAAATCCAACATATATTCCAAGCCTTAGCTGGGGACCCATTTTGATACGCTGTGAGGGTGAAATTGGTACTTAAAAAGAAAAACAAAAAATTCTTAAGTGAGAGACGTTAGGCTCTCGACCAAAAGCAAGCTGCAAATGAGACTACTGATGACAAAATGTTGCCTAATACAGACCAATGCTGCACCATATAATATAGCATGACCCCAAATAGAAGTTTGGAGTTTTGAACTCTGCCAAACCATTTTGAGTATGGACATGAGCAACTAAACGTTTAACTTCAATTCTGATTGTCATACAATAATCGCTAAATGCTTGAGATCTAAACCCACCAGCATTATCAAGAAGAATTTTCTTGATCAAATAATCATGGAATTAAGCTGTTAAATTTTATTGTTTGAGCAAGTAGTCCATCAAATACTACATTTCTAGTAGAAAGTAAGCACACTTGAGACCATCTACTGGAAGCATCAATTAATACCATAAAATAACGAAATAGTCGACATGGTAAGTGTATTGGCCCGCAAATATCTCCATGAATCCTTTCCAAGAAAGATGGAGATTCAATATTAACCTTCGTACTAGAATGCCTAATGACTAACTTGTCTAGCGCAGACCACACATAGGAAATCATTTGCTAAAAGAATCTTCTGGTCTTTTAGATTTTGCCCATATTAGTTATTAATTATCTGGCGTATCATAGTCGCTCATAGATGCCCAAATCTATCAGGCTAGAGCATAAAGCTCTTTGGGTCAACGAACTTCAGGTTCGTGACGTGGTTTGCCTCAATTGATTTTATGAATGTATAATACATTCCTGAGATCGGAAGAAAATTTTTCCTTTATCTGCTTATGGCCAGATACAAATGAACTTATGCAGAGATACTCATTGTTGTCCTCTTGTATCGTCTCAATGTTGTATCCATTGTAGCAGATATCTTTAAAACTCAGTAAATTTCTCCTGGATTTGCTAGAGTAAAGTTAGTCATCAATATTTTTTTTGAAAGGATAAACTTTATTCAATAATGGAATCAGAATGAAGTACACTAGTAATAAATTTAGGGGGCGAATGAAATAACATACTAGGACCTAACATAGAATCAGCCGCTCTAGTAAGCGTATAAGTAACCTGGTTCGCAAATCATCTAACACAAGTGAACTCTAAATTGTTGAGTTCTAAAGCCAAAAGTTTGTGGTATTCCAGAATCAAGCCGAATGGGGACAAGTCAGTACACGTAGAGTGAGGGGCTTCATAGACCCCAAGAGCATCCATCTCAACCGTGATACGAGATAAGTACATCTCCTTGATCTAAGATAAAGCCTTCCGAACACCCATTAACTCAGCCACCTTCACATCATAGAAACTATCCAGATGAACGGACTTGGCCCCCAAGAATAAGTCTGCCTCATCACGTGAAATCAGCCCTAGTTCTACTCTATTCTGAATAGCAAAGGTAGCCACATCAAGATTAACCTTGAAAGATCCAGTAGCCGGGTGTTTCCAATGATTTGCACATGGAATAGAACTAGTCATGACTGGAGAATGGGGAACCCGAGCCTCCTTCCATTGGTTGTAGAAGATATTAGCCAAAGAAATCACAAGAAGGGGCACGAGAGACCGACTTTGCCACACAACTTCATTCCTATTATGCCAAAGCGCCCAACAAAGCATTGCCATACTCTTCCACATAGATTGATCACAAATGCTAAAAGAAATCAGCAACCATTCTCTAAAAATCTGCACATTATGGCGCTAGAAAGCACTGAAGAAGCTGCCCATAAATGCCCAGCAAAGGTGCAATCCACTAGACGATGCAACATTTTTTCAATCTCCTTATGGCAAACGGGACACTGGCTCTCAATATTGACTCTCCTCATCCGTAACTGGTCCATCGTTGGAAGAACCTCTGCAACTGCTCTCCAAAGGAAATTCTTAACTTTCGGAGGCACTTTAAGATCCCAAATAAAATTCCTGAGGCGGCTAGTCGGTGGAAAATGTTCTCCGCTACACATAGATTGGGCCAACCGATATCCACTCTTAACCGAATACATTCCCTTAGCCTCGGCCATCCAATATAACTTGTCCTGAGTCGCATTCAACCCCAACGGCACTTGCAAAATATGGGCCTTATCTGATTCAGTGAATATATCCTCAATAATCTTCATGTCCCATTTCCAAACTTCGGGTAACATGAGCTGATTCACAGTAGTATTTTCACCATCCGGGATCATATAGAAAGAAATATATCCATCCTCACTGTCAAGCAACCATGGATCCCTCCACACCCTTATAGATGCTCCATTACCAATCCGAAATCGGACGCCTTTCTTCAGTAGAAGTTGGCTCGCCATGATACTACACCAGACAAAAATCGGATTATAGCCAACCTTAGCCTCGAAGAAGCTTGTATGAGGAAAGTAGCGAGCTTTGAAAATCTTTGTGACAAGAGATTGAGAATCCACTAGGAACTTCCAGCCTTGCTTCCCCAAGAGGGACAAATTCATATCATGAAGCTGTTTAAAGTCCAATCCCCACGGTTTTTTTGGGCAGCAAAGCCCCTCCCACCGCATCCATGAGATACCCCTTGTTGCCCCTTATTCCCCCTCTACCAGAATGCATTCATTGCTTGCTCAAGCTCTCCACAAAGGTCAACTTGAAGCAGAAACACGCTCATAGCATAGTTGGGAAGAGTCTAAGCCACTGACTTCAGCAAAATTTCTTTTCCAGCCCTGGATAGAATAACACAAGCTCTTCCGGAGCCTTCAATGATATTAGATGCACCTGATATAACATTAACATTATCCCCAGCTAATGTTAATTCTAAAAAATACTTTTTGTCTTGAAGAATAATATGTGTGGTTGCACTATCCGCTAAACAAGTATCTCGATAATCCATTATAACTCTTGGATGCAATAAGGAAAGATATGCGAATCGTGTTGATAACGTGTTGTGAAAATAAGCGAAAGAAAGAATAGATAAATAATTATCTGTAAAAATGCGTGTGTGTTATTCTCAATACAAGAGGGCTATTTATAGGCTTACAATACCTAAAGAAGTCTTGGTGGGCAAGTAAAATACTATTAGGCTTTCAGAGTTAGTCATTCATACTAAAATACTATTTACAACAACATACTATTTATTCATTATTTTATTTGAAACTAGTGCGAATGAAATAATTACGTGAACTCGAGATCTGGATTATATATTTTATATATAATGTTCCACATGTCCAGACCCTCAATTCATCAAGTACCATTTTTTGCCGTTTTCCTTGTCACACACCAAGGTAAATTTCATTCCACATTACCGTACTTTAACTCAATTGTCAATGAGGTCACTATACTTTAATTTTTGACAATTGGATCATCACTCTTTAATTTAGTTTCATACAAAGTCACTGTAAGTCTTTCCTTAAAAGTTGACTAATTATGGTCGTTAGTGATCTAGTTCATTAATGTACATGTCAGTCATATTTGGCAGTTAAATTGTTTAGTCACTCATTCTTGCCTATTTCATTGTAAATTGAAATAAGAATCGCGATTTAAAAATTAA
Source organism: Nyctanthes arbor-tristis (assembly GCA_963692815.1). Taxonomy (NCBI): domain Eukaryota; kingdom Viridiplantae; phylum Streptophyta; class Magnoliopsida; order Lamiales; family Oleaceae; genus Nyctanthes; species Nyctanthes arbor-tristis. The sequence continues at coordinate 146,672 of CAVNYN010226391.1, forward strand.
AACTAATGATTTATCCTACTATTCAATCTACAAGTTGATACAATAATCAACGAATTTAAAAGCTCAGGCCAAATTCATCTAATAGACGGCCTAGCTTTGGTAGCTTTGGTGGCACACCACGTGACAGGCTTAGCCATGACATGAGAAGCATGAGAAAATTTCTTTGTAATTATGAATAAATCCAAGAATGAAGCACGTATCGAATTTGAGAGTAGTATTTATTATATAGAGCTTGGAATTTCCATTTTTCAAGTGTTTATATTCTTTTCATTTCACGAAAAATCCCCATTAAAACATTTCTATTCTTGTTTTTGTAATATCAATTAATCTAATTGAAATACAAGATGCCTACAAGTGCTCGAAGGATACTGATACTCCAACATGCTTCTCACGAACTTGGCTTCAGTAACTTCAGAGAAACCTTGCTTTCACTTAGCCGTGGCGACAAAATCATGATTCTTGCGATCGTAAAGGAGGAGGCATTCAGAATCTAGACTGCAACTGAAATATTACAAGGTACAACTATAATGATTTTCTAAAAATAAATGATCTTAAGAAACGAGGTTTTTCTAATAATAAAATGCAATGACATTACTTTTTTAAAGTTTAATTATAATTTGTATTTTAACAGTACAAATGTGTATAGATATAAGTCATGGCAAAAAATCTACAATAAAATAAGATTATTTTAATAGATAAATATATAGTTGAAAATAAATTTGAGTGAGAATTGATTTTGAAACAAACCCTAAAATAGAAAATTAAAACTGTCAATATGTTCTAGAAATAGATGTCTTGAGAAATTTATTTTTTTATGAGTATTGTTATTGTTTCTTTTTGCTCAAACTTTTCCTTTTCTTTTTCCCCTTTCCACGTCCTTTAGTACCCCGTTTCAAGATGGAATCTTCAATTTCTTCTGTTTTTGACGTATTTCATTTGATAATGTTTGTTTTCTAAGTCAAAAACTTGCTTAAGAAATTTTTTATTGGGAAAAAAAAAGGTCAATAGCCAAGACTCATATATAATCTAGCAACATCTAAGTGGGCCTCTCACACACTTGATTAAAAGTTCGATTTTCTTTTTCTACAATATATCTCTTTGTAATGTCCCAAAAAAAAAAATGAGAAAGTCACAAAATGTTATCAATATATATATATATATATATATATTGATTTATATCAAAATATATATTTAATTTAATATAAAAATATAGAACCATGCCGATAGGCGGCGGTAAAATAGTATTTTGTAATTTATAGAATTTAATAAAATCGACATATTTTATTTTGCAAACATTGGCTTTTCCTGTCTATTGATTTACTCAACAGCATTAGCTAGATGCGGGTTACAATCAGATGCTGCAACTTATGAGAAAAAACAAGACATCAAAAGCGAAATTAAGCAGATCGGAGCTAGATGAATATTCCAACTGTGCAAAAATGGCAGAGATTCGACTACTAGCCGAAGTGCGACAGGTTATTGATCGTAGCCTTAATTAATTACCAACGTGAATATTAACTTGCTTCATATATTAAAGAAATAATTAGGTTAAATGTTGGAATATATCTTTGAAAAGTTTCCCCCGGTGTTTCTTGCGAATCATTCAGATAACATACTCTTCGTCCCACAAAAATAGTTCAGTAGTTACTTTCACATAGATTAAGAAACAATAGTTAATATAATTTGAAACATTCAATTTATATTATTTTTTCACATATACGTAAGGTAATGATCTAACGTCATACGCTACCAGATGCTTATGTGGAGTGTCAGATGTGCTTTATCTGTCATGCCCATCACTAGGTATGATGCGGCATGTCAGATGGTACGCATTTGACATGCCACATATATGCCGTCAGACGTTGACATTAAATCATTTTCATACCCTTTTGTCTCTACTTTTAATGTATAGGTAGTTGAACAATAATAATTAATTATGATCACATACGGAAATGAAAAATTAAGTGCATGCTTAATATAGTAAGTGGACTATCTTTTTCCGATGAACGAAAATAGAATAGTGAATTATGTTTTTGGAATGAAAGGAGCATTAGATTAGCTAAATTATGAAGTTGAATTTTGTATATGAAGGTTGAAATCAACATAAAGGTAGACGCAGGGTCGGAGTACAAGCTTGCAGCGGAGTATTGCAAGAAATTTGAGGCAACACGCGTCATGATACCAGGGTATATATTATGCAATTTCCATGCTCCAGTATACTTTCATTCTTTTTATGGGAATGCATGTGTTAAGGGTAAATCTCACATTAAATAATTATAAAGTAAATAATTAATAAATAAAGTGTTTGGATTAGTCTCTTCAATGGGTTAACCTTTTAGGGTGACTCTAGTATTTACATAGTATCATACCTCATTTAGCTCAAACGAGCAATTGGATGTAATTAAGACTCAAACAAGCACACGGATTTCAAGATTCGTCTGCTCTAACGGGCCTCCAACAAGCCATCATATTGAAGAGGCATGTCAAGGAATAAATCCCATATTAAATAAGTATAAAATAAATAATCAAGTATATAAAGTGCTTAGACTACTTCGTTTAACGGGCTAACTATTTAAGGTGGACCTCCAAGAATCTACAGCTTGTAGATCATTCTCTCTCTCTCTCTCTCTCCCTCTCTCTCTTTTGGTGAAGATTATACGGGATTGTAAAGAAGGAGAATTAAACTTGATCTAGTATAAGGAGGGTGTGAAAACATACTCAGATACCATTAGATCACAATGGTCTTGGTGCATGTAGATCTTCTCTTGATGATATGGAAGCAAAAACTTGGGACTAAAAATTTTAAACATCAGTTTCCAAGTCTTGACAACTACATATGCAGAGACATACGTGAGGTGTGGAGGTAGTAGGATTAATCTTGACAGATTTTTACCTATGCTTCGAGCAATATTTTGAACAGGTTGATTAATTTTTACCTTGAGGACTCTTCATTAAACTAAACATAAATACGGGCTTTTAACACACCAATCACACCATTAAACAAAATATTGCGAAAATAAACACTAAATAACTTAACACATATCACCAACCTTAGATCAAATAAGGCAGCATGTAGAAGAGAAGTTGAAGTAGCCAAGATCGGAAGATCTTGCATTGATGTAGACTTATTATGAAAATACGGTGGTTATCTAGACACTAGTCAGGATGTATCCTGCCTAGATATGTTTTATTGGTGTAAAGTGAAACGCGACCTATATGTGTCTAGTTCGGGTATGAATGCATAATTAAATAACACCAGAATGATTACGCAGAAACCCAACTGGGAAAAACTGCGGGCACCCTTGCCATGGGACAAACAGATCTACTAATTTAAGAGGTGAGTTTAGTACAGAGAAAGAATAAAAAGTGCTATCACAATAGACACTAAATAATCAAAATGAAAACTTATAAAAAGACTCCCTCTTTACGCCTTTTGACAATGAGCCAACTCCTGTTTCTCCTTCTTTCTCCCGCGCGCCTCACAGAACGTTCATCAAGCTCCTAGAGATATCCCGAACTCATCTTGGGATGACTTGACCTCCTAAACTACTTCAACCTCCGTGGATTAGTCCCTTGCACCAATGTGGTCGCCTACCACATACTTGAAGGGTTTGCCAAACACTAACACGTTGTGTACTTTGAAGATTGGTTTGCAAGATAAAGTCTCACGACATTAAGGCAGTGTTTTGTGTTACCTCTTGCTGCGGTCGAGCACTTTGGATAATGCACAGATTTATTTTCTTGCTCAAACTCGGCTCTAACCACTACATCCTACAAAAGAGACAATACATATATGTAGGCAAGAGTTCGGTTTCTTGTACAAGTCAAGAACCCAACTTACCATATACATGTAGTAGAAAACAAATTAAGGAAAGTTAGAAACACAATATACCATAAACTCAACCTTTCCTAATACTAGTTGGACTCAACATGCGCATAAACAAGAACCCTAGTTATATAAGGTAAGTACTAGACAACCTAAACTAGGAAACGTTAAAACCTTGCATGTATATCAAATTCTTGTGCTTTAAGTTAAGTACACACACGTCACAACTTAACTTTTGACCCAAGACAACTAAATTTGCATACTAATAAATAAAACACACGTGAAAGAAGTCAAGCAAAAATTGTAACAATGTCTAAATAATATTTGACACTTAACTAAAAATTAGGAACGCCAAGACTTAAGGATATTTCGTACTAACATATTAGATCCTATGTTTATATTATTATGTCAATACAAAGAAATTTTGGGATAAATTACAACATGAGTTTGAAGGAAGTACGGGTGAAAGGCATTAAACTATTAACTCTCAACAGAGAGTTTGAAATGTTGAAGATGAAGGATTTCAACACAGTTGAGAGTTTACTACCAAGTTATTTAGGAACCATGGCAATGCGCTACCAACAGGAAATATAATAGTCCGAAGATATTTCTTTTATTTCTTTATCACTAGAAGAAGCTCTTGAAGATCAAAAGAAGGTGAGAATAAAGTGTGACCCATTTGCAGAATTGAAAGAGGAGATGAAAAGGCATGAAGAGAAAATATTGAGGAAGCTTGAAGAGATTATAGAAGGGGAAAATGAATAGCGAAATAAGAGAGAAAAGAAAGAATAGAGGGAGAGAAAAGGAGAGCAAGAAGATTGGGAAAAAGAAAGGAACGAGAACATTGGAGAAAATATTGGAGTGGAAAGGATGTTGAGGTTGAGAAGAAAGGAGAGGTAGAAGTGAAGAATGGGTAATCAAAGATGAGAAGTTAGTTGAAAGTTAGAGTAATTGTAGGTTGAAAAATGATGATGATGGACTTGAATTGGAAATTTTTCATGAAAAAGTTGAGAGTGGATTTGAATGAGAACAATGAGGGGAAGAATGAGGGAGTTAGAAAATGAGAATTATGTTGTTGGGGACGGACAAGAGGTTGATGAGAATTTTCACAAATATAAGAATCCATTCCTTGCTTGTTTTGAAGCTGACATGTCCCACCCCATTTTCTTAATGTTTTCTTCCATACTGTCTTGAATCCAAACCAAAGAAGTATATCTCGTCATTTTTTTTTTTTTTTTTGGTGGGGGGGTGGGGTTTGAATGGGTAATGGGAAGAACATCATCCATTTCTTGGCCATTCATCAAGGTGATGGAAACTTGACCCCATTCAATCTGGGAGGAATTGTGCTCTTATTTGTACCATGTGACAATTCGAGTACTAATCGTGTTCAAGAGGAGGGTCTGACGAGAACCAAGTACCGTCCATATTTGAACTTGAAGTAAATAACATTGATGTTCATGTCATTTTTGAAGTGGAGGTCCAACTTGCATATTTTGAAAGTTTTGGGGGCCCTTTTATGTTAAAATTGAAGAAGTTGGGGATCTCTCTATGTGTGGGAATCAGTGGTATGCTATAGCTATTGCCTCCAACATCCGATACAACATGGCAAGTGGAGAAAGAAGGCGAGATCGAAGTCATTCATTGCATAATTGCAACTTTGCTGACATACTCACAAAAGCTCTACCATCTGAACTATTTGGATTTGTGCTCAACAAATTGGGTTCAACGAAGAAAAATCTCATGGATGAGGGTTGAAACCGATGAGATGTTTTCTTTTAATTCCACTTATCATTTATATTTCAGTTTATTTATGAAGTTTGCATTTAAGTTTTATTTATAGTTCCAGTTAAATTTATGAATGTTATACAATCTATCCTATACAAATAATACATGATCCTCCTTATTTGTAATAACACATTTATAAGTATGCATAACGAGCCGGCCCGCTCATGCGGCCCGTGGCCCGGCCCGTAAAAAACCCGAGCCGAGCCCAAATTCGGGGGCAAGCTGGAGACAGGCCGGCCCGTGTGGCTCCGCTGGCTAAACGGGCCGGCCCTTAATTATTGGCTTAGCCGAGTCGGCCCGTGTCAAATTTAGGTAGAAAAGGAAAAAAATTAAATTAAAATAGGCCGGCTCAGCTCGGCTCCGAAAAGGCCCGAGCCAAAGCTCTCGAGCTTAATTTTCACGGCCAAGCCGAGCCGGGTTTTAACTCGGGCTTTTTCGGCTCGGGACAAAAAAGCCCGAGTCGGGCTCGAGCACAAAAGTTGTCAATAAATAAGAAGTTATCCTTATTCGCTTTTCTAGTTTTTACTTCTAATATATAAGTGGTTTACTATTGCTTCTGCAGTACATTTCCATTTTTCAACAGGGATCAACAAATTTGTTCAATTTTGTTATTGTTAAACTGTTGATAACTCTACTGCGGGGACTTTTCACTCAAAAAACCAGAACAACAAAATCAAGATGACTAGGGTCTTGAACCCCGCAGCGTTAGGCTATTACGCGGCGAGTAAGCAGAATTTTTTTCCTCCGGAACACAATTATCTTCAGCCCGAGCTAATAAACGTACTAGCCTGTGCACCCTTTCTGGATTTACATATATCTTTCCTGTTGTTTATCTGAGCCAACTGAAATATGTTTGTAAAAACAGGAAAAGATCGCCCCAATATCCCTCCAGTCGTCAAGGACTCTAAAAGGGTTTCTCATAAAACTTCCAGTGTTTTAGTTCGGCAAAAATTGCAGTGTTCGAAAAGGGCTTCTTTTCCTAGTTGCTCGTCTCTTGATTTGAAGAAACAAAGGGTAGAATGTCAACCTTAAATTGCCAAAGAATAAGCCTTTTTGGACAGTTTCGATGCTGAACTTGAGGTCTCAGACACCGTCCTCAGAATGTTGCCAGTTTCGATTTCCGATGTTATTGGCGCCACCAAGAAGTTCTGGGATCAAAAACAGTCGAAAATGGTGCACGAGCTTGAGGACAATGAGTTGAAGAATAAAGCTCTTCGCAACCTGATCAGGGCCATGGTATATATGATTGAAGATAAGAAGAGGACTAAAGTTGATGAAAATGCCAAGCTTCTGGCTCAAGTTGGTGAGATGAAAAATGAGTTGAGTAATCTGAATAATTTGAAAACAAAAATGCAGAACAAGTTAAATAAGAGAGATGCCAAAATTATTAGACTAAAAGGAAGGATAAAAGACAGAGGAGGAAATTAACAAGGCCAAGAAAGAAGCTGCTGATATTGTGGAAAAATTCAAGGAAACAGAGGAATACAGAGCCCTGAAGGAAGATTTATACTATCAAGGTGCTGCTGCACTAATCAAGTCAATAACTGCAGCTCGACCCGACTACGATCTGAGCTTCCTATACTCTTCAGCTAGAGACGAGGATGAAAAAGAGAACAAGAGCAAGGACAAAATGTCAACTGATGATGATTTCGGGGATTGGAAAACAGCAGAGAACTTTTAAAATAAGAGACTTTCCTTGGAGAGACTTATGTCGTCTGATGACATTGAATAAGGTTTTCTGTGCCCTAGATTAAGGGTTGGAATGCTGTCTCCTAGTGTTGGGATGTAGATTCTATTGGGCTGAAATTATTTTCACTTAAAAATTGGAATATTGGATTGTTTCTTTTGAGCTACATATTTGCATGCAAAATTTCATGGTCTGAAAATTGTCTTCCCCATTTTCTTTCTAAAAATTAAATTGTTATTTTAAGAACTAATTTTTCAAAAAGTGTTTGTTTTTTTTTTGGAGAATGTGTGGTTAAAAAATTGTGTGGAAAAATGTGTCAATTTTTTAAAAAATATTTTATTGAAAGTGGACAAGAGGAATGATTCTAATTGAATCAATCTCACACACAAAAATAAATTTTGATTAAATTAATCGCATACACATATCTCATGAAACTCACACTTATTACACAAATCTTCACTTCACAAAAAAAAAAATCTATTTCTATTTCAAAATGGAAATAGGCACCAGCTAAAGTACTTTTAATCTACCACGAGTACGAAAACTTTCTAGCATCATTGCTGGTTCGTTATGATACTAGCAGATGACCCTTTTCTGAAAGTGGATGGCCCCATTTTAAAAAGAATCTAATAAAAAATAATCTAACTATGCCGTATTAGGTTTAGCTGTCGGAGCCAAATTTACCTAATTCGCTAGTACCATAAGGAAGCCACAAATGGCGTTAGAAAATTTCTCATTACCAGTATATGAAAAAGGATATAGGAGAAACGTTTTAACTGGCACATCTACTCTTACATTTACACCAAAAAATAAAAAAGGCTCAATTTAGCTTTAATCTATTTTATACATTAATATCTATGTATACTATAAAAATAAGGAGGAAAAGTTCTTCTTTTTAAAGAACTCATTTACAGATTAATTTTTATTTATTATTTTTCAAGCTTGACAGCAATTTTTTGGTATTTTCTTCAAGTACACTAATGTACAACGACTTATATATATTTGAGAAAATTTCCAAGCCATGTTCTAATATAATTAAGTATCGGAATTTGTAGACTGAAAGGTATTGATGTTGTGAATATAGAGACTCATTACCATCTCTACAATGGCTGAATATGATTCTTGATAGTTGGATAGCTGGTAGTGAGATTAATACTGGTTTATATATTCTTGTAAAAGTGGTATTTCCTAATCATTTTCACGTGTCCATTTTTTTTTTTTTAGCTTCATTGTAATTTGGGATGGGAGGTGCAATTATTATGTCCTCCTTCTTTGTAAATTTATCATATATAACTAAAAGGGTAGGGTTATATAAACAACACCTCATTGTGGAGGCGTAAAGACCATATTTAAACGTTGGGGACAAAAGCACAAATGAAAACAAATGTCTAGGGACTTCGCTGCAATTTATGCTTAATAATTTTTTGACTAAATGAGAAGCACACATTTCAAATAGTCATTACATCTAGTACTCACGTTAGCTACCAGCAATTAAATAGCACTATATATATATATATATATATTAGTACAAGTACAATCTACGTGTATGAGTAATAAATATAAATGCGTAAAGATTTACAAACGAATGAAGTGTAGTGCAAAAAATACACAAACCAACATAAATATTAAAAAACACACACAACTTGTAATTGGTTGAATTCAAACCCGAAGATCCAAGGGTCCGAACCTATAGGTAATTGGGCTAAGCATCATTGGCAATTAAATGACTAATTACTTGTAAGTAACTAATATATATATATATATATATATCACAAAACCAATAACACGGATATCATTTCATGTCATCATAAAATAAATAAAATAAAATTATAGTAATGAAGAGATGATTTAATTCAATTGGTACTCTATAACATTATATTCAACATGATTCCTCATTATTACACTTTTCCATTTTAATTAAGGAGAAATTGGTATGAAAGTTAAATACCAATTGTTATTGTTTGACCTTTTCATTTAAGGAGGCTAAAAATCCCCAGAGTAGATACTCTCTCAGAAGTCAGACCCATAAAAATGGTCTCCTTCTATTTTTCATAGAAATTAGGAAAATAAACTTAATTAATATTGTTGGAGTAGTACAATTTAAGAATATATTTACTTATATGCTCTTTCATTCATTTTAAATATTTAACTTCAATTTTATTTTTTTTCCTTTCGAAGGTCTTTAATTGTTCTTCGTTATTGATTAGTATAATTTGAAACAGATGAAAAAGAAATAGTTGACCATTTTTGTGGAACGATGGGATTGTAGCATCTAAACCAGTAGGTCTTGTATTTGACTGAGGGGAACCTCAATATAAGTTCCCTTCGACCCTTTTCCTTTCAACTAACGGCGGGTGTCATTAATGGAAGTCAGCTAGCGTTAGGAAGTGCAGTTTCAATAGTTGACAAAATCCTCCATTAATAAAAGAAACAAAAGAAATCAATTGCACTGTTAAGTGAGGATTGTTGAAATCATGAAGAAATTAAATTGGTAGTGGAGTAGTAAATGATAGCTATAAATTTATTTCATGCTGTGGAGAAGCCGCATGATAGTGAATTTGGACATTTTGTATAGCAGAATGCAAAAAGAAAAGGGTCTATTTAATGTGAAGATATTTCATAAGATTTCATAACTTGCTATCTTGGGTTGCTCAGAAAGAAGCAAATGGAAGGGGAGGCTAGTGGGGGCGATGCATCTGGCGGTAGGGTGGGATCTGAGGCTCGGTTTGAGCAAAAGTTGCAATGTCGAAGGACAGGTAATGGAGGCCGATGGAAGTGTAAGGCCGAGCCAATCTCGGGAAAAGCTCTCTGCCAAAAGCATGAAGAGGAATACCGGCTTATGAAGGATCGTAGAAAAAAGAGGAAACTGATTACAAACCAGCAAAACGAAGAAGTTGGCGCTAGCGAGGGTGGTTTGAAGGCTGAGACGGACGCAACAAAAGCGATGATTGAGAGTGAAGTAGTCTCTGACGAGGGTGGCGCAGTTGGGGTGGCCAAGAAAAGAGGAAGGCCGAAAGGATCCAAAAACAAGGAGAAGAAAGTACTTCATGGAGAAGGCTCCCTTCTTGCTGGGATGGCCGAGGAGGATAGGGATGAATTGAAGACTCTTGGAGGCGACGGCGATACTAAGAGAAAAAAGAAGAAAGGCGGTGGGTGGTCGGAGGAGGATTTGAGTAACAAAGAAATCGTCGTTTTGAGTGATGACGATGAATGAGAGAAGGAGTTCGCGCCTAATTTTGAAAACTGGTTTCTTATGTTTCTCTCTGATGTTCTAAATAGTTAAGTTTAATATGCATGCATGGTTTTTTAGCCATCTTTAAGTTCATTGATAATAAAATATATGTCGATATACTTGTTACATGAAAACCTTATTTATACCTGATCGAACTTTTCCTTATAAGACAATGAATCGTACGTCTTATCACTCTTTTTTTTTGGGGTCCATTTTAATATAGTTCTTAACTAATTGAGATCATTTTCTTTTAATAGTCACACTTAGATTATTCTCGCATTTATGTTGATTAGATGTTAGTAAAAACGTCTCAATCTCTTTGAATTTATCTTCTTCTCTTTTTTTTATTGAATTATCTCTTGGCTTTTATCTCAGCTCCCAAATCATGTTTTCACTTGAACTTTTCAAACAAATATAATTTTCCTAATTAATTAGCTTAACTGCTTAAATGATATATACTTTTTGAACGACTAATACAATTTGTCACCGTACCCTTAATTAAAAGATTGATTAAGTTTTGCTTGAAAGCTGACAAAATAACTACCCTTTCATCTTGGCAAGGTTATGCTTCCGTCACATGGCCGAGCTAGAAATTATACGTTGGAGGGTTAAAATATTAGGTCGTGTGCATTATTATTATTATTATTATTATTATTATATTAAGGGCCATTGATATTCTAGAACCAGTTTCTCCATTTCTAATTCTGCAATCTTTTTTTTTTTTTTTTAACATGTTACTAATCAGTTCTAGCAAATTATCACTACTAGAAACAGAAGCTATAGCGGTGATATTTTGGGATGACGTCAAATGTTGTTGCTATAGTGTTGGCTATCGCCACAGTAGGCTTCACCCTATAGCGGCGACCTTTTAATGTCGTCGCTGTAGGTTGTGTCTATAGCGGCGACATCATAATGTCGTCACTATAGTCTCTGTCTATACGGGCGACATCATAATATCTATAGCTGCAACATTGCCTTTGTTCTTGTATTTACCAAAGGAGAGTTGTTGGTATAGGTAAGATGTCAAGGATTTTATTTTGCCTATACGCATGCATGTTATTATGCATGCGTGCATATATGTCAAACATCTAAACTACAAGTATTTCACACTTGTAGTTTAGATGTGTGTCATGTATTATACGCACGCATAATAACATACATGCATGGTCAAAATAAAATTCTCGGGTAAAATGTTCGTCACTATAGTTGTAATAATCTATATAATATCTATATTATAAATGCAATATAGTAATTGAAAATCAATCTAGTCCAATTGGTGAAGTGTCTTGCCTTTGCATTCAAGGTGAGGGGTTCACGTCCTGGGATTGGCAAGAAGATGTGTCTAATTAAATATGGATGGAAATGGGCGTTGGGTCAGGCTGAAAAATACCGGGTCGGGTTAAAAAATTTTTAATTACCAAAACTCATGCGATTTATAGCCACGACATTTAGCAACATCATGGTCGCCGCTATAAAAGTCGTTACAATTAGTCGAAAATGTCGTCACTATTGGGCTATTGGTACAGGCATATACTAACGATCGTGTCGCCGCAAAAAACCGTCGCAGTAGGTTTACAACAACGGCATTTGGCCCTATAGCGGCGACAATATGTGTTATTTGTTGTAGTGTATCTCTTCATTTATTTCTTTTTTCCTTCTAGGTAATTTCTTTGTCCGTTTATTTTCATAACTTTTAAATATCATGTCTATTTTCAGTTCACAATATATATATATATATATTTAAGGTAACTCAAAAAACCAATCTATTTTCTGTATATAAAAGCATAGAAGTTTTGAAGAAAATTTTACCGCCTAAAAAGGCTTTCCATTTCTATAATGAGAGCGATTGCAAAATAATAAAAATAAAAATAATAATAACGAGATCAGCGATGACATAAGTAGTTTTGGGGGAAAATTTTTGGTCAACCACTTAAATCGTAGTATATTATTATATTATTATTACTAGATTTTTCAACCCGTGCATTGCACGAGCATAATAACAAAAACTAAAAAAATTAAGGGCAGAAAAGAAAGATGACGTCCCCATCATTTTTTAGTATAATACTAAACTTGGATTTTTTTTATTGTTATTGAAGGAAGAAAGTTTTATTCTTATTGTATTTCTAACTATTTATAATTAAAAAATAAATAGCAAAATAACTATCATTTAAAAAAACAGATAGTATAAAATTAGCAATCAATTTGTTGTTAAATTTCCATGTAACATAGTATAAGTATGATTAATTAATTTCCACAAAATAGCAATTTTCTGTTAAATTCCGCAAAAGATAGTATAGGTATGATTAATTAATTTTCAGGAAAACAACTGTGGCAATGAATAATTTATACAACTATACTTGCTTTCTAGAAAAAAAAAAACCAATCAACCATAGTCCATCAAATTTGGTTTTTCAAAGATTTAAAATATGTAAAGTAGGTTATTTCGAGAATTTTTTTTAAAAGAACTAATCGTGAATTGCTGCAGCATGCTTAAAAAAATTTCAAATGTTTATTATAATATTTCTAGCAAGAGTAGCGTGTGTGTGTGCTCGAGGGATCAACTCATATTTTTAATTCATATGTAAAAAAATAATCAATTATGGGTAAAGGAATAGTAAAAAATAAAATAAAATAAAGTAAAATGATGAAAAAAAGAAAAACATTTCCCCACGACACGAGTGGCAGAATTGTGATCCGAATTAAAAGTTCAATTCAATCTCAAACATAACACGACACCTAATTGAAATCTTCAGTTGGTAACCTAAAATTAAAAATCACGAAAATGGATTAATTAAGATAATTAATCCATTTTCGTGATTTCTTAATTAATCCATTTTCGTGATTTTTAATTTTAGGTCAAGAATAGGGATTTATTAAGAAAATAAAAAAATTAATTCAAATATTCTAAAAAATTAATTAAAACAAAAAATTAAAGATACACAAAGAGTTAAGAAAAAAAGTCGTACATAAAAAATGAAAGGTAGCAATCATGAAAAGGGACTAAGGAAATAGAAAGAAAATTAATTCAAATCAACAATTAAAGATAAGGGAGGAGAAATGTTAGAAGATTTGAATTTCCATAGGAAGATTGAAGCCATAATTGGATGAAGATTTGAGGATAAGGCACAAAGAGGAGAAATTAAGGAAATCTGAATCCAACACAAACATAACTACAGAAATTAGAAGACATATTAGATTAGTATAAATTTCAAAAAAGAAAAGATAAGGAAGATGCAGTAAAGAAGATAATTCAAGAAAAAAATAAAAAATATAATTTCATAGATGACATTATTAATGACATCATCAGAATCCTTATAAAACCCGACCATTGGCGGCAAACACCATGCCATACAAACTTCTCTTATTGTTAATATATAGATTATTATTATTATTATTATTATTATTATTATTATTATTATTATATGGATAAGAAATCAATTAAGAGCAAAAACAAAAAAGTAAAAAGAAATGAAAAATCTAAAATGGAAAGCCCTTTAGGTGCAGGAAAATATTTTTAGAAATTTTTATGATTTTATATGTAGAGAGATTTGCCTCGTCAAGCTATCCCAAAAGCATATATCGTCTATTGAGAACGGAAATGGTATATATGTGAAAGTTATGAAAATAAGAGCACACAGAAATTGCCAAGAAGCTATAGGAAAATGGGTATGTTGAGGCGACACTTTTTTGGGGCGACAACGGAGACGTCCCTATAAAACCCTCATATATAGCGCGCAGCAACGCGTTAAGTCATATAGATTGTTTCATACACAGTAGCGACACTAGTCACCGGTAGACGAATTATTATTGTTGGAATACTCCAAATTTACAATGGCGACATGCCAATCGCCCCTATAGTTTTAGGCGACGAATTTTGCAACCCCTGTAGCTCTTTGAAAATTTTGAATTTCAGATGCACTGTGTTATTGAAAATTATTAGCGCGTAACCCTATAGAGATGACCTACATGCGCGACAAGTCGTCCCAATACTCAAGATCTTCCTTTTAGGCAAAAACTCTTAGCATTCTCCATTTCCTTCTATGTGTAGCTAGCCCTTCACTCCCCCATTTGGCATCCGTTTTTATCTCTTCTCCTCTTCTCGGCCGTCCTTGGTGGTCCAATTCCTTAAGGTTGCTTTTTCTCGTCCATACTCACTGCTAGTACTTACAGGCGCTACAATCGGCACTCCTGATGCTGGTGTCTGACTGACTTTACCAGATTTCTCGCCTGCCTCAACATCTCTCTGCAAATCCCTAAGTCAATTCTACGGTTTTCTAACCTTTTCTGGTTTTCTAACTTTTTCTAATGGGACTTTGGGATTTCCTTCCCCACTCAATGAAAAAGGCCAATAATGCATCGAAAGGCTATAGGTTCAACATTGGGTAAAACGGCCAATAATTTATGATAGCTGGTATACACATATATAGGTGCGTATTATAATACAAAATCTCACTTAACCTCCAAATAAGAAAGACCCACTATTGTCTTCTCTTTTTCACCAAAAAAGAGAACCAAGAAACATGTGAAAGTTGTGTAAAATTGGGGAATCTTATGCAATCAGTAAGTTTAGAAAATGAGGGAGAAAAGGTGACTGATCTTTGTAATTTATTTGACTTATTTTCTTCCCCTTTCATTTGTCAAAGAATGGGAGTGAGAGTCATAGTCTCATAGATGAACACATGAGCTTGTGAGTTGTGAAGTAAAGTCAGTAAAAGAGAAATGTTTTGGAAAGGGGTTGTTCCATGCAAAGTTCCCACAGAACTACAGAAAAATACTTGAATTCGTCTCATGATATTCGCATCAAGACCGGATTGTGGGAGACTACCAAGTTAGTCTATGAACCAACCTTCCAAGATATTGGTACCGACCAAACTAGTGACATGAATGCTCAGGAAGTCGATACAGCAATTCGGGCCCTAAAAAGTCATGTTTTTAAATAAAAATTTTGCATGTAAATAGGTTCCTCACTGACTACAATTTATTGGCTCTTTTCAATGTTTCCTATAATACTAGATGATCAAGCAACGCTTTTTTGAAGTGACGCAAAGCTCGTGGGGTATCTTCGGATGGGAGCACTTGCGCTTTCGTAACGGAGCAGGACATACATGGACTGCTACAAAAAGTACTAGGGCATCCATCATCTTGTCATTACACAAGTGCAGATTGAGTACTACACCACGGAGACCAAGGAATATATCAAAATCGAGTACTACGAGGGGAATTAGTGGGAACTCTATGAATGAGATAGTATAAGGACAAAGTTTACTTTTTCACTTATTTTAGTCTATGGTGTGTAATCCTAGTATGTAGAACTACGAAAATCCACTTAGATGTGATGGTGGTGAAGGCTAGCATGAAAATAGGGAAACTTCCAATGTCAATAACCCAATCCGGGCCCTATTATGCCACTTTCGTAATTTGTAGTGGTGATGTTATCTTATTAGGACAAAGTTATGCAAATAAACAGACATAGAAATTACCAGGTAAGAAAACAAATAAAAATAAATGAGAAGATAATGCACAAGAACTTAAAACAAGAATTAATAACGTGTTAAAAAACAATAAATATATTCCAGAACCAGAAATGGGCAACAAAATGATTCTGGAATCTCAATAACCTTTAATATATAAAATTATAATAATAATAATTTTCACATGACTTAATATTTTCACCCCTTTTAACATATAATTTCTAGCTCTACCACTGGATGCAAGAATAATGTTTTTCAAATTTGTTATTAAAGATGAAAAAGCAGTTATTTTGTCGGCTTTCAAGGAAAAGTTAGATCAATCTTTTAATTAAGGGTACATTGACAAATTGTATTATTCGTTCAAAAAATATCATTTAAGTAGTTAAGCTAATTAATTAGGAAAACCGTTATATTTGTTCGAAAAGTTCAAGTTAAAGCAAGAATTGGGATTTTAGATAAAAGCTAAGAGATCATTTTAAAAAAAAAAAAGATGGATAAAAGTGAAAGAGATCGAGAAGTTTTTAGTAACATCTCGACAAAAAATGAGAGAATCTTTCTAAATGTGATTATTAAAAGAAAATGATTTTAAGTTCAGAACTATATTAAAATGAACGAAAAAAAAAAGAGCGATCAGAGAGCTTTTCCCAAGATTGGTTTGGCCTTACACCTCCATCGACTGCCGTTACCTGTCCTTTGACATTTCAACTTTTGCTCAAACCCAACCTCAGATACCGCCCTAGTGCCAGATGCATTGCCGCCATTAGCCTCCCCGTCCATTCGCTTCTTTCTGAGCAACCCAAGATAGCAAGTTACGAAATCTCATGAAATATCTTCACTTTAGATAGACCCTTTTTCTTTTTCTTTTTTTTTCTTTTTTTTTTTTTTGCATTCTGATATACAAAATGTCCAAATTCAGTATCATGGCTTCTCCACAACATGAAATAAATTTATAGCTATCATTTACTACTCAATGCATTGCCTGTAATGCACTAGCAATTTTCTTCATGATTTCAACAATCCTCACTTAATAATGCACTTAATTTCTTGATTTTGTTTCTTTCATTAATCAAGGATTTTGTCAACTCTTAAACTGCATCTCCTAATGCTAGCTGACTTCCATTAATGACACACGCCATTAGTTGAAAAGAAAAAGGGTCGAAGGAAGAGATATTGTGGTTCCCCTCAGTCGAATACAGGACCTACTGATTTAAATGCTACTGCCCCTCTGTTCCACAAAAATGGCCAACTATTCCTTTTTCATCTGTTCCAAAATAAACTCCATTTTTCCTATTTAATTTTTTAGTCATTTGATATCTTTTTTTATTATTATGCATAGTAATCAATAACAAAAAACAATTAGAGACTTTCAAAGTGGGGAAAAAACACAATTGAAGTGAAATATCTATAATAAATGAAATGAGTATATAAGTAAATATATTCTTGTGCTACTCCAACAGTATTAATTAAGTTTAATTTCTTAATTTCTGTAAAAAAAAAATAAAGTTAGACCATGGTTATGAGGGAGTATTTAATCTGGGGATTTTTAACCTCCTTCAATAAAACGGTTCAAAGGACAACAATTGGTATTTAATTTTCATACCACTTTTCTCGTTAAAATGGAAGAGCTAATAATGTTGTAGAGCACCACTTGCATTAAATCATCTATTCATTAGTATAATTTTATTTTATTTATTTTATTATGACATGAAATTATATTCTTGTTATCGGTTTTATGATATTTCCTCCGTCCCACAAAAATATGACCAGTTTCTATTTTTATTTATCCCACTTTATAGTCCCTTATATAAACGAGGTTGAACAATTAATTTTTTTTCAAATATACCCTTAATCCAACTACTAATAAATTTATAGTGCATTAAATTGAATTAGTTTTTTTTTTTTTTTGGAAACGAAATTGAATTAGTTTTGAATAATATTATATTGGGGAATTAATTGTGTAAATTTTGTATTTCCAACCACATCAATTCACATTTCTTAATTACTAGATTAGTTGATATGTGCCTATTTTTATAGAACGGAGGGAGTATTAGTTAATTACAATCAATTAGTGCCATTTAATTGCCAATGCGACTTAGCCCAATTAGTTAAGTTGAGACCCTTGAATTTTCAGATTTGAATTCGAACAATCGCAAGTTGTGTCTATTACCGAGTCTCGGCCAACACACCACCACTCTCATCTGTATTCCTAGATTTTTTGTTTTGTTGTTTGATCAATTTTCTCACTTTTCAACCATACATCCGTCGTACTCCTTTTTGTACTTCTAACATAGAGCTTCAAAATTGGCTCTGGCCTACACCTCCATCAGCCTCTATTACCCGTTCTTCTACTTAGCAACTACCTCAGATCGCACAATAGCACTTGATCCATTTTTACCACTAGCTTCCCCTTCCATTCTTTCCTTTTTATTTTCTTTTCTTTTTGAGCAACTCAAGAAGCAAATTGTGAAAACTATTGGAGCCTCTTCGCTTTATATAGACTCAATTTTTTCCATGCTGATTATGAAAATCTAATTTCAAATTCATTTCTCACAAAATTACATAATAGTTGTGCTATCACTTACAACAAGCTGATTCGAGATTAGGTCTTGTCCTTAATATATTTTGAGAATTTATTTTTTGCAAATTCTCTTTCTGGTAAAGACACATTTACTTCAACACATTTTAAAAGCACTGTAAAATTGTTTTGTTCTGGTGTAGAACAAACTATAGTTAAGATTTATTTATTTTGTTAAGATTTTAAATTTCATAACTTTCCTTATTTCACTAGGATTATATTTCTTTTTCTTGGACAATACTCCAAGTCTTTTTGGCTAATATTCCAGCACTACTTTTATTAATTTCTTGCGCAATACTCAAATACTTAAAGCTTTGTCCAAAAATACTTGGTTACGTTTATTATTTTTATTTATTATTATTTAATTAAAGTTTTACTCATAAACACCCGCCCCACCCCATCCATCCTCCCTTGTTGGCAGAAATCCGGCCGGAGGCCGGAATCCAGCAATGTGTCGCTGAATTTTGGCAGTCAGATTTGTTCCCTCGGCCGGTCACCAGATTCTAGCGATTTTTTTTCTTTTCCCTTTTTTCTTTTTCCTTCCTCCCTCTTTCTTTTTAGAATTTTTCCTTTTCTGTTCTCTGGCAATGTTCTTGGAATCTTCTTTTTTAAAAAAAAAAAAAAAAATTCTATACTTTTATATATAGAAAATAGATTAGTGTCATTAGTTACCCCAAAAACATATATTGTGAACTACATATGGACACCATATATAAAACTTAGGAAAATAAACAGACACAGAAATTATCAGGAAGGAAAAAGAATAAAAATAAACGACGAGATAATTCACTAGAACTAAAAAAAGAATTAATAACGCCTTAAAAAGAATAATTAGATTCCAGAATAAAAAACTGGGGAAATGATTTTGGAATCTCAGTAGCCTTTAATATATGCAATAATAATAATAATAATAATAATAATAATAATAATAATAATAATAATAATAATAATAATAATAAGACTTTCACATGACTTAATATTTTCACCCCTCCGCCGTACAATTTCTGGCTCCACTAATAGACGGAAGCATAACGTTGCCAAATTTGTTATTAAACAAGATGAAAGGGTAGTTAATTTGTTGGCTTTCGAGCAGAAGTTAGATCAGTACTTTTAAGGATACAGTGATGAATTGTGTTAGTCATTCAAAAAAATATCATTTAAGCAATTAAGCTAATTAATTAGGAAAACCAGTTATATTTGTTCGAAAAGTTCAAGTTAAAGAATGAATTGGGATTTTAGATAAAAGCCGAGAGATCATTTCAAAAAGGGGGCAAAAAAAAAAGATAAATTCATGGAGACCGAGACGTTTTTAGTAGCATCTCGACAAAAATGCGAGAATCTTTTAAATGTGACTATTAAAAGAAAATGAGCTTAACCTAAGAACTATATTAAAAATGAATTGGAAAAAAAAAAAGAAAAAAAAAAAGAGAGCGATCAATCATTGTCTTATAAGAAAAAGTTAGATCAGGTATAAAAAGGTTTTGTTGAACAAGCATAACTGCGTCAATTTTTTATTATCAATAGACTTAAAGACATCTAAAAAACCAAAATAAACTTGCACACATTCGCATGCATGACTAAACCCTAACTCCGGCCATGTCGGCTCCTCTTGCTCCGTCCAATCCGGCAGCCCAAAATCCAGTGGAAGACCACGGGTCCCCTCTCCCCATTGAGGCGCCACCCTCTACCACCATGTCACCCCCTGCAGCCGGTCAAACACCGGCCAAAAACCCCAAACCCGCCGCCCTACCTCAAACCAAACAGCCCATATTCTACCCCTTTCACCACTACACACCACCACCAAAACAGCCTCCTTCATGTCACTTCTCATGTCCCAATATCATTTTGGAGGAAGCTCAAACGAATTATTGGGATTGACATCCAATTTTGGGCCTCCAAATCCACAAATCACAAATAATTCGTCCCAGCAGCAATCGGGTCATTCGAAGGATGTAATAGCTTCTACACAGCCTAGAAAGCATAACCCAACGGTTGGATTGGGTCAAAATCAGGTGAATAAAAAAACCCCAATTCCAAAGTCTTCATCTAGGGTTTCAAAGGATTCAAAGCATTTCGAGGCACTACTACAGAATTTGCAATTAAAAATGACAATATATGTCGGTTCTTGGAAAAACGACGTGTAAACGGTACGCGGTGGCAATTCTGAAATTAAGTAGCCAATTATATAGGTCGGTTCCTCTAAGGAACCGACGTGTATAAGCAAGTGAAGACATGGGCGTCCGTTGCTACAAAGCAACCGACGCCTATTAACCATTATACGCATCAGTTCCTAGAAAGGAACTAATGTGTTTTATCATAGGCATCAGTTGCTTTGTAGCAACCGACGCCTATGGCTTTTAATTTATTTCATCTTCTTTCTCATATGCGCATTTTTCGACTGAGAGCTATTGTCTTCAGGAGGGTTTCGCGTGTATATCCATATTTCCACTTTCAAAAGCCATATATCTCCTTCTGGCTGTTGGGAATTAATGTATATTCCCCGATTATGCCCGCAAGACTGTTGTTTAAGGAATTTAATGAGACAAGGAAAAATAAAAGAACGAAAACAAATTTATAGACTATCAAAACTTTTCACTGTATGATTCAAGTCGCTACAACCATATAGAATTTCGCTAACCAGCCCACAACCCCCAAGTATTACAAGAAAAATATTCAAGATCTACAGCACCTAATTTCTACTCTTTGAACAAACCTCAAAGAGTTACAAGAAAAACTCACAATATGCTAAGCTCCCTAATTTTTCTCTCAAAGACTTAAGTCACTCTTTTACAAAAAAGGAGAAAAGAACCACATGTATTTATAGGGAAAATAGTCGCGTACAGTCTTAAGAAACCGTCTCCAACTGTGCCACAATAGTCCTGACTTTTCTTCCAAGCAAAAGGAGGAGACATTAATTAATGCACGTGGAGTCCAATGTTTCCAAATAGCTCATGACTTCTTACATAATTAGTAGTCTTTCAATGCTCCACTTCTTCCATATACTAATTTATGTTATTTTGGCAACGCACCTAACAATCTCCATCTTGCCAAAATAAATCAAATTCTTTGTCTCTTCTTCAATCATTGAGTAAACTACTTGGGAAATTATCAGGTAAGCTTTTGACACTTTGACAGTCTCATACTCCATCATATGAGTATAACTACTTATAATTAACAACAAATTCCAAGCATTTCATCGGCTCAATGTCGAAATTAACTTACTGAAATTTGCGGTACAACTCTCTTGTTGACTTTCCAGAGGGCTCATCAGCCATTGAAATTACTACAACCACACACCCTGCATCACTGTCAACCAATGCCCGTGTATAAATATAACCTCTAGAAGTAACACACATCCTTTGCCATGGCACCTAGCAACATGCCATGAGAATGTACCCACTTACTTCATAGCACTTCACTCCCCACAAAGAGAGTTGAGTTGTCTGAATTCTTCGAGCCAGTAGCCGAACCTACTCTATCTTTGGGACAATCTCTTCTGACGTGACCGGGTGCTCCGCAGTTCCAACAAATTACTTTCTTTTTCCCAGAGTTCTTCCTCTTCGAGCTTACTACTATATTTAACGAGTTTTCAGATGAAATATTACTTCCACCATTCGACCTCTTTTCTTCATAGATTAATTTACTCACAGTCTCTTTTCCATACATTGAAACAGGCTTGATATACTTATAAGACGCCGTAAGAGACCAGATGAGCCTTAATGTTTTATCATCATCTTCAACTTTAACTCCAATGGATTCCAGTTCAGAAACGATGTCATTGAAAACACTGAGATGATCTGAAATTTCCGTACCTTCATCCATTCGCAAAGAATGAAACTGTTCTTTCAGACACAACCGATTTGAGAGGCTCTTTGTCTAATATAATTCTTCAAGTTTCTCCAAAAGTTCCTTTGCTGAAGATACTCCATTTATGTTTGCAAGGATGTTTTTGGCTAGCTAAAGACGTATCATATTTGCTGCTTTCAAATCCAACTCTTCTCAATCTTGATCGCTCATATCAGGTTTAACAGCTGCACCGTCATCTCTAATAACAGCTGATTTTCCTTTGTTCGAACTCAGGTTTGGATTTCCCTTCCAAGCCTTGTGTGGTCCAAACTGAATCAAGACATCCCTGACTTGTATTTGCCATAAACCGAAATTGATTCTACCATCAAATTTTTCCACTTCGTATTTTGCCATATCTTTCCTGTACTCCACCTTGAACAAGACTTGATGCTCTGATACCACTATATGATTCAAGTTGGTACAACTATATAGAATTTCACTCACCAACCCACAACCCCCAAGTATTGCAAGAAAAATACCCAAGCTTTATAGCACTTAATTTTCTACTCTTTGAACAAACCTCAAAGAGTTACAAGAAAAACTCACAAGATGCTAAGCTTCCCAATTTTACTCTCAAATACTCAAGTCACTCTTGTACAAAAAAAAAAGAGAAGAACCACATGTATTTATAGGGAAAATAGTCGCGTACGGTATCAAGAAACCGTCTCCAACTGTGCCACAATTAGTCCTGACTTTTCTTCCAAGCAAAAGGAGGAGACATTAATTAATGCACGTGGTGTCCAATGTTGCCAAATAGCTCATGACTTCTTTCATAATTAGTAGTCTTTCAATGCTCCACTTCTTCCATATATTAATTTCTATTATTTTGGCAGCACACCTAACAATCCGACTACTTCGATCTAACCTTTTTGACCGCTAGACACTGACGGCGTGCTCTTGTAGTGGACGACGAGTGGTGCGGCAGCGGTAGTCGAGATTTAAGCATTTTCTCCATTTCGATCTATCTCGGATTTTGTATAGCTTCTCCTCTATTTCTTCATAGTCTTTTTAAGGTACTTACAATACCTGTCTCATTTTGTTTGTCAATAATGAAAGGATTTATTTACATTATGTGGAATATATTGCTAAATTTGTATACATATGGTAAATAATAATTTTGTTGAATTTAGTGTATGTATATAATCTTTTGGACATTGTTTGTTTTATATATATATATATATATATATGTACATTGTTGTGGCTAAAAAGATGTAGTTAGATTTCATGAGTTTTGGTGAGTTTTTGTAGGAGTTGAAATTGTTGAACACCACATGTTCGATAAAATGCCTAGTAAAGATTTGTTTTTTTCAAATTATACTGATGCATTGTATAGAGAGATGAATAAAAATGTTGTACACAATTAGTTTAGATTAATATTAATAACAAATTAACTTTTTGACTTTTAGACGTTAGCTATCCAGAACTTTGTGTATGGAATATCTTGAAGCATATATTAAGTGGGGATTTCTTGTTTTCTTTTTCTTGCTAGATTTAGAATTTATCCTTATACTATAAGGGCTCTATTTTAAATGTAATGCTAGTATAAATAATGTTGAAAAGTATTGATAGAGAAAGAAATTAAAAAATCACATAGTATATATAAAGATTCAATTGGTTGGTAATGTAAATAGACATACATGTAATTAATAACACTAATAACATCTTGAGAAGATATAAATATTTATTGAAACTAAGAATTTTCTTACCATTCATGTATATGTTCTATTAACAAAGTAATTACATTTGTTTTTGTTTGTTGTAGGCATTTAATGGTGGATCGTATGATCAAACGAATATAGACGAGATTCGAGATATCTGGGCCAAGTGCTTTATGGACTATTGTATGTGATTTTTGTCTTATTTATTTTGAAATATGGTTTACTTATGGATTATACATTTCCATGGAAATATGTACATTTCAAAAGTTAGCTAATGGATCATTAATGACACAATGTTTTTTGAACAATTTATGTTTTTGACCTTGTTATTGATTGGGGTAATTAGATTGTGATGATTGGGGTAGTATACTTATATATTAGTTATCGATGTTCGGAGAGCTTTGACTTATATTGAATGGTTACTTTGATTATCAATAGTTTATTTATATTAGTTTATAATGTTAGATTAAGTTATTGCCAAAGTTTGGAGTAGTTCTTGATTGTACATAGTTTTATTTATATTAAGTTTGTGATGATGGCGTTAAAGTGTAAGTTGTAAGTGTTGGTTCTATTTGTTGTTGGATGGGGAATGTACGTTTGTTGTTTTACATGTGCAGGGATATATATATATAGCTTCTGGTATTGCTGGTGTATTCTTTTGAAAAAAAAAAATGAATAGGCGTCGGTTGTTACACACAAATTGACGCCTTTAGTCCGATCTAATAAATAATGGAAGCTTTAGGCGTCAGTTGTTTACCAAGAACCAACGTCTAAAATAAGTTATAGGCGTCGGTTCTCAACTAAGAACTGATGCCTATAGTATAATTCTCTTTTAATTTTTTTTATAAAATCCACTATTAGCGTTGGTTTCTTTGAAACAACCGACGTCTTTTGTGAACTATAGGCGTCGACAACAAATCGACGCTTATACCCCAAGAATTAGTGTCGCTCCTGATAGCATCGTATCCAGAGCCAACGCGTTTTCCTCATTACAACTTACGCCTATTACGCTTTCCTATAGTAGTGAGGCATAATTAGGCTTCACTCTAGAAGACTAAGATGCTTAGAAGGTCCAAAAGCGGGGGACGGGCCAGGTCCATCTTGGTGTTTTATCTGGCCGTATGTATGCTTCTGCTGTTTCTTCTCGCAAGATTATCTGTTGAACAACGGATTGCGAAGAAGTCTTTTCAGCAAATCTTTGGGGATGCTTCTACTCCGTTAGCGCCACTTGTCAATAGGGCAGCTTATGTTTAGGGTGGGAAGCTTGGGTTTTCTATTAGAGCAGAGGAGGAAGCTATTTTGACAGCGCCATTTCAGTACACACTGATTGGTAAGTTCCCGTTTGACGAACCTAGTTTGGTTACTGCGCGTAGTAGTTTGTAGCAATTTGGTTTTATTGGTAGCTATACTGTGGGCTTGATTGACACTGCACATATTCTATTGCACTTTACTTGTGAGGATGATTATACACGTCTGTTTTCTAGGCATGAGTGGTTTGTTGCTGGATGTCATATGAGTATCTTGAAATGGACTTCTGATTTTCGTCCTGATTGTGAGACTCCTATTGCCCCTGTATGGATCTCTTTTCCTTTATTACCTATTCATTTGAGGGCAACGGAGTGTTTGTATGCTTTGGCTTGAGTTATTGGAGCTCCATTACATATTGATTAGGCTACAGCTGGTTTGGTACGTCCTAGTGAGGCTCTGGTCTTAGTTGAGATGAATTTAGAGCATAAGCTCTGTGATAGGACATGGATTGATAGAGGACCTGTGCTAGTTTTTGGCAGTCTATTGTTTATGAGCAGGTGCTTTTGTTCTGTACTCAGTGCCGACAATTGGGGCACACTGGGGGTTTTTGTAGGTTTGGACCTGCTGCGCCTCTATCTCGGCCTTCTTCTCAGGCTCCACCTCCACCCTTCTCCCCCGTCCATGGCCCCACCGGCTGCACTTCCTTATGATAAGGGGAAGAAGGTTGTTTTTGCACTGGCCAGACATTGGGTTCCTGTGGTTGGAACCAAGGGTCAGACATTTTCTGTTGCGCAAGCCCGACCAGTTATTTCAGTTACTCAGCCTTCAGTGGCCCATGTTGACTCTTCTCTACCAGTTAGTACTTCTACTTTGCCATCTATTTCTATTTCTATTGGTCTGGTTGAATCTTGTGCTTATGGAGTTAGTACTAGCATGTCACCGGTTGTGCCTTCTATTGTTGCATCTTCTGTTGTGCCAGTTGTGCCTTCTAGTACTTCTGTTTCCTCTATTTTAGTTTTTGCTCCCCCTAAGCCTGTGGTTAGTACTCCACTGCCTGTTAGTGTGCGTTGTGCTAATCTATTATCAGCAGGTGATTGGGTTCCCCCTGGAGTGAGTCTGGATTTGTTACAGTCACTCTTGGACCAGGTTCCGCCTGGGATGAGTATGGATATGTTACAGGGAATCTTGGACCATCAGCCTTTGTAGGATTTGATGCTTAACACTTTTAACAAGCATGACTTGAGAAGTGGTAAGAAGTTGAAGAGGGCTACAAAAGAGATTTTGCAGATCGGATTGAGCATACTACTGGGCTTTCTGTTACGATTCCTCTTTCTTCTAAGAAGAAAGATACTTCCTCTGGTTCTATTGGATCAGTGGCTTCAGTTAGTCAGCGGTTTGGTCCTGCAGATATAGTGTAGGCAAATGTCATGTCAGACTTGGATACTATGGGTCTTTGTCAATTGAATACTATTGTATCCCCACCTTATCTCAGTAGCCAGCCTATTGTTTACATATATAATACGTGGGAGGAGAATATGCTTATCAGTTGGATTCTAAGTCAGAGTCATAAAGGCACTGCCCCAACCAGTATCTTTACCTGTGCCTACCCATGTACTCCCCCCTTTGTTGAGTGCATAGGCGAGACCTTTTGCCCCTCTCCGTGCCCGGCCAGTCTCCAATCATAGTTCCACTTGGGCAAGTCGCAGTGCTTCACTGGACTCCGTGAACTTTGTAGATGAGATCAGCCACGGATATTTCACTCGGAGCTAGAAGAAGGGAGATGGTTATTCTTCATGACTAGATCAGTTTACTACCTTTTTCTTGTATTTTATCGACTCTCCGTGTTGGAGTTTCTTTTGTTATTTTTTTCTTACAGTGACTGGAGAGATCGGAAGCCTAGCCCCCCTCCTTTTCTGCTTCATGTTTTTATTATTAATAAAATCAACCATGCAAGTAGTCTTTTCTTAAAAAAAAAAGATAGTTAAAAAACCATACATATTAAACTTAACTATTTGGAACATCAGACGAGAGAGAGACAAGAAACAAGTTTTCAAAATTAGATTTGAATTCCTTGTCTCATTCATCATGATCACTCAAAACGATGATTTCTTTGTTACTCAAATCCTCCTCCGACCACCCACCACCTTTCTTCTTTTTTCTCATAGTATGATCATTGCTAGCTCCAAGAGTCTTCACTTCATCCATGTCCTCCTCAGCCATCCCAGCAAGAAGGAGCCATCTCCATGAAGTACTCTATTCTCTTTGTTTTTGGATCCTTTTGGCTTTTCTCTTTTCTTGGCAACCCTAGATTTGCCTATCTCATCGGAAACTACGTACTGTGCTCTCAATCACTATTTTTGTTGCCTCTGGTTCAGCGTTCACAGCACTCACGCTTGCGCCAATTTCTTCGTTCTTCTAGTTAGTATTTAGTTTCCTCATTTTTCTACGATCAGACATATGCCGGTGTTCCTCTTCATGCTTTTTGCGGAGAGCTTTTCCCAAGATTGGTTCTGCCTTAAATATCTTCACTTTAAATAGACCCAAAATGGTACTCAGAGTGTTATGACGTGTGGTTAATTTCGAAAATGAACAATAATATTGTAAAAAAGAAAAAAATATTAATATCAGTTTGGGAAACAAACTGCACGTTATACATTGATATCATTTTATAAATCTAGTTATTAACAGTAACGCGTCAAAGTTTAATGATGGTTTAGTAACTTAAAGGCAAGCTTAGTGACCAACTAGTAACATGTTAAAGTTTAATGATGAATTAGTAACTTAAAAATAAGTTTAGTTACCAACCAATAACACCTTAAATAGTTCAATGACCATAGAAGTATTTCAATTGCAACATGGCACATCTATTAAGTCATGTCACTTTGCCATTAAGCCTCGTCATCTCATCCGTTAAATGTAACTAACAGAATCCATCTTAGTGACTGGGAAACACTTTTCTAAGTTTAGTAATAAATAGGTAACACGTTTATAAGTTCAGTGATTAATAGGCAACAAGTTGAAGTTCAGTGATGATTTAAAAACAAAAGGATAAGATAAGTGACTAAGTGTGTATTTAAATCCTTGGGTTTAATATATATGTATTAGTTTCCTTTTCTCTCTTGACTTGGGTGGGGGTTAAAAGACTACTATATATATGTGTGCATTATTCCCTCAACTGTAAATCCAACAGGACAAAGAGAATCAAATGCATGACTAGTGCATATTTGAGCTTCCATATTCTTCACGCGTTTAAGTGGTGTTTGAACTTTGGCATCCAAGTTCCAAGTTGGTAGGCGACCAACACTAGTGCATGCATTGGGTGATCTACATTGTTGAAGGGGTTAGGAGATCTAAGCTAGCGTTAAGGAGTTGAGGGACATCTCTACAGCTTGATGTGTGATTCGAGAGAGTCACGGTAGAGATTAAGAAGATGAGCAATATGAGTTGTCTTTATAGCACAACAAACTAGGCCAAAATGAATGGAGTTCTATTTACACACTACTAAAAAAGATCGCTTGTACCAACGGTCAAAATCCATTGGTAATGGTCAAATTCCATCAAGAAAGTGAGTTGCCGATGGAAAAAGGGTGGTCGGAAACTCCGTCGGTAATCTACTTTCCAGTGATTTTCGACGGACGATTCGTATCTTTCAATAATCACTGATGGCTAGCAACGGCCCAATGGGAAGTCCCTCTGTCGGTGATTTCCGACAGACGACATAACTAGTTGAAAAAAAATTATAACTTTAAAGCCATACAAAGCTCATACTACCCCAACCTGGTATAACCCAACCCGAAATCACAACCCGTCCATTATCCCGTAACCAGCCCACTTACCAAACCCAAGCCCATACCCAGCAGCCCACGCGCATGACCCTACCCGCTTTTGTAATGAAACGAAATTGACAGCCATCGAAATTTTGCCGTAAGTAATTACTGATGGATTGGCAGCCGTTGGAATTTTACCATCGATATCAGCGTTTCTTCTAGTAGTGATAGTTCCTTTTTTTGTTTAAGTGTATTTTGCGAAATAACTTAATTTCTTTTTCTCTATACTAAACCGTCA
This sequence comes from Nyctanthes arbor-tristis, assembly GCA_963692815.1. Lineage (NCBI taxonomy): Eukaryota > Viridiplantae > Streptophyta > Magnoliopsida > Lamiales > Oleaceae > Nyctanthes > Nyctanthes arbor-tristis. Next base: position 176,065 of record CAVNYN010226391.1, read on the forward strand.
CGTGTTACTAGATTTTTTTGTCTTGTGGCATGGGTGCCCACGGTTTTTCCCACAAGGGTTTCCATGTCAATAAATCTGGTGTTCATTACTGCACTAGATTATACGCGTTTACTGTTCATGTCTGACGTACGAGGATATACCCGCCTTACTTACACTAATTATATCCTATCTTATTCGATTTTTGTATATCATGTCGTACTTAATCAATCTGATTTGCGAACTAATTTATTACTATATATGCTGCAATTAGTTATCTGTGTTTTTTGCTTAATGAATACAGAATTTACATTGAGGAATTGTCAATTAGAAAATTAATTAAGTAAACATAGGTAACCTGTGTCCACAATTGGTATCAGAGTGTGTTCACTTAACTATAAGTGAAATCTGGTTACCGAGACATGGATAGTCTTTAGTTGGTGTTTCTTTTCTTCCTCCTATACTTGATGGCTCAAACTATACATTCTAGAAGATCAGCATGGAAATATATATTCAATCTATTAGTGAAAATGCATGGCTATCTACTCTAAAAGGATATATTGCACCCACTATCACTCAAGAAGGTTTTGTTTTTTCTAAACCTAGAGATGACTGATAGGTAGTTATTTGTAATGTTTAAATCCCATGTATGTGTTGTTAATTGTGTGAGATTACGTTTAAAAGTTCACATTTACGTTTAGTTCGGTAAATTGTAGGTTAAAATCTAAGTGGAAGTCAAGATGGACGAATTTGGATCAATGTTGCACAAATTATGAAGTTTGGGACTAAAATGAGGACAATGAGAAGAAAGGCACAAAAAGAAGTGTTCAAGTCGACCGGAGCCGCATGTCTCAAGGAATTTCAGGCCACAAAATTGTAATACATATGATTTACATGGGAGTAAAATAGGTCATCGGAAAGCTTATTGAGTCAGGAGTCCAACGCAACTTTCGGATCTCAATTCTGAGTTTTCGACTAAAAGTTATAGACGTTGAAACACAAGCTGCCAGTAGAATGCGGCCTCATGCGGCTGCACCCATGTCCAGAAGTTCAGCAGAATCAGCACAAAGATCCATGCGGCCGTATGTTAATCTTGTGCGGATATTTTTGAAAACTCACTAACAAGCAATTTTTCATGCCAATCAATGAGAAGCCACATGAATTACTTGGCCCCTCCATGTCCATCACCAAATCCACATGTTCACTGTTATGTTCATAACAATGCTATTTTTAAATAGTTACTAGTATAATACTCGTGCGATGCTGGTAGAAAAAAGTTTGAAATTTAACTATGTGAAAGTTTTTTAATGACTTTACAATAGTTGAACATATTATAAAAGTGTAAAAACACAATGCGTGTATCAATGGAGGAAATAGCATCAATGGTAGTACAAATCTAATATACTTATATTGAAAAGACAATCAACGTTCCATATGCAATCTTCTTTCTCCTTGTACATATGCCTCAGTGGAAGAGGTCTATCCTTAATATTCAATATATTCGCAGCAGCAAATTTAGCTAAGAATCTATAAAAGAAATAATGGATATTAAGACATCAAAGCATAGTAATATGGTAGTAAAATTTGATTCTACGAACAATAAATTTATCCTTTCTTATGATGGAATAAGTCAATACATAATTCTTTTAGATAATATGTAAAAAATTCATGGCACGATATGAGTAGGATTATGTCATTTAATAGAGGAACATTATTAAAGTAATAAATTAAATACGTGAAAAGCAAGAAAGTTCAATTAATTACTCGTTCCATCCCAATTATTTGGTCCCGTTTTTCTTTTTGAGATTACCAAATATATGGTCCATTTCTAAATTAAAATGTCTAATTTGCATTACCTTACAAATCTAATCATATTTAATACTTTAATTATCACTAGTAATTTTAAATTTTACTCAAGGACAAAATAGGAACACGAATAACAAAATGTACCTTTCTAACACACAGATCGTTTTTTTAAAGTACAATTATAAATCTGCATTATAGCAGTACAAATACGCGTAAGTATTTGTCCTACTGAAACACAACCCCAAGAAAATCAACAATACAAACTCTCATATATTGGGAATACATACTACAATAAAAGGTAGAAAATACCTCATATATGGGAATCGAACCTAGAACCTCTAGGTTCTAGTAGCACAGCCTAGCCCTCCTAACCAAATGGGCTAGGCCTCATTGGTGAAAAAGCAAATACTATTAATTTCTATGTAGTAATATTATTAGTAAAATGTTGCATATGTTAAAAAGATCAGCTTGTGAACAAGTAGTTTTTAAACTTCTGCAGATATATAAAATTCAATGTAAAGATGCCCCAAATAAAAAAAAAAGAGGCAGATGAAATTTCACAATTTAATGCTACATATCCGTAACTTTTAAACATTTTTTGATTTGCCAAACTCAAAAAGAGATTTAAAAAAATCAACAGATGAGATCCAAATCAACAATTCAAATAAGGAAGAAAAGGGAAGACCGTAATTAACTACATGACAGTCAAGGAAAGAGGGACATTCAAAATGTTATTTGCTCAGATTTGTACCTGGATGACTTGATGTTGGAGACTAAAGAAAACACAGTTTATTAAATTGGGAGAGTTTGATATAAAGATAACTTGAATAAACACAAAGATGGAGATTGGAGATAATTGAGGAAGAGAAAAAGGAAAAAAAGGTAAAAGCGTGTTGGCAAGGGAAAAATTAAAAATAAAAAACAAAAAAGGAAAATGTCGTCATTAGTGACATCAGCAATTTAGGCGGGAAAACCGGGTTAGACTTCTTTTGATTTAGATATATATAGATAGTACACTATTTACTTCAAAAAACTATTTAATAATAGAAATGTGGAGATGGAAAATAATTGATCTTAATTTTATTGATCAGTGTATAACAAGTTTATATATATATATATAATACAAGTTACTCGTGGTAAGCGGTGTCTTGCAAAAGATCTATCTTTTTCAATCTTAGGCATAATGAGGTAGTTAAACAATGAAGTTCATAATTTGACCCCAAGGGAATGCCATCCATCCCTATTACCAAGCAAAAGACATAGAATTTGAAAAAAGACTGTCCTTGAGTATTGTGTATAAGCATCTACCTCGACCCTCAAAGAGATCAGGATTCGTGTTAACTATGTTACAATAATACGATTTTCAAGATTTGTCTTATAAGATTTGACAGTGTTCCATAGCACAAGTTCAAGACCAGCAATTAATAATATCATAGAAGTTAAGAGTATTTCTCGACCAAACCTTTCTCCTTTATAAAGATACGGAACTGACTATATAAAACAAGGGCAAATTTTACCGGCAAAGATGTTTTACAGGAGGATTTAGCATGCATCAAAGGGCAGAATGCCAAAGTTCATCAAGCAGAATCATCGAGCTCCACTATCGATGAGCAAGAAAGAACACAAACAGCACATCCAGATGAAATGAATGCTAGGGTTTCTGATGAGTTAAAACGGATATGGAATTGATAGGAATCTTGAAAAAAACTAGTGTACAATGTTATTATCTGGAAGAATCCAGTGTACGGAAGAAACGTAAAACCAGTGTAACATGTAATCCAGGCATGATGTACAATGTTATTATCCAGTGTACAAAGTGACAGATGAAACCAGTGTACAATGTTGTTATTCGGAAGAAACATAAAACTAGTGTACAATGTTATTATCCAGGCATGGTGTAAGTAACCGAAAGAAATGGGTCATTGGGCTTACGGTACTTCCAAATCTTTTCATTTTCAATCAATCACTCATTTTCAAATATTTCTGGTAGTCAAATGGTATTGATGAGAGGTTAATTACTACTTTGATTTATCTATGTTCATTTATTTCTTAGATATATATATATATATCAATGATATATGTCCCCCTTAGTGGGTGTTTAATTTGCTTATATTAAAAAAAAAAACAAGTATAAAGGATCTATAATCCTAAATTAGAATCTACCATAACCACCCAAAATTTAAATCACTCTACTATACTATGATACTTGCACATTAAGATTTTCATATACTATATATGTGTGTGTGTGTGTGTGTGTGTGTGTGTGTGTGTGTGTGTGTGTGTGTATATATATATAAGTAGAGTTTGTATGGCTCATTTTGATTGTCGGACACAATTAGAAATGATTTTCCCGCTCATTGTCTGTCTTCTTTAAAAAACCAACTTGCTGACATCATTATTCTATTATTATTATATTTTTCCTTATTGTTATACTTTTCCTTTTAATTATTTAATTTAATATCTTTATTTTGAGACTCTATCTACATATCAATTTAATATTTTTATTTTAGAACTCTATCTACATATTACATTTTAGTTAGATATAACTCATATTTACCTAATGGATTTCAATTTTACTCTATCCAATTGTATAATTTCAAGATTTTATGTTCACCTACTATATTGTATTTTACATTCTCAACATAATATGTTCATGAAACGCACGGGTGTTAAGCATAGTAGTCTTTAAACGCACGGGTATGAAACTAACATAGATTATGCTACCAGGTTTTATTGTCTTTAAAGGAAATAAAAAATAAGAATTAATAAAAAAATTATTGGTTCAATTATTATAATTTTCCTTATTGTAATATTTTTCCTTTTAAACATTTAATTTAATATTTTTATTTTGAGACTCTATCTACATATTATATTTTGGTTCGATATATCTCACATTTGCCTAATGGTTTTGAATTACATGAAAATAGATAATATATCAATCTTGATTTCAATATTACTTTTCCTTATTATTATACTTTTTCTTTTAATCATTTAACTTAATATTTTACTTTGGGACTCCATCTACATATTACATTTTGGTTAGATATATCTCACATTTGCCTAATTGATTTCAATTTTACTTTGTTCGATTGTATAATTTCATAATTTTATATTCTCCTACGCAATTTTATTTTATTGTCAGTATAATATGTCCGTAAAACGTACAGTGTGAAGCATGGTATGTCCATAAAACACACGAGTGTGAAACTAACATAGATTATGCTATTAGGTTTCATTGTCTTTTAATGAAAAAAATAAGAATTAATAAAAAAATTATTGGTTCAATTATTATACTTTTCTTTATTCTTATAATTTTCCTTTTAATAATTTAATTTAATATTTTCATTTTGAGACTCTATCTACATATTATATTTTGGTTAGATATTTTATATTTGCCTAATGAATTTGAATTACATGAAAATAGATATTATATCAATCTAGATTTCAATATTAATATATATTTCCTTTTAATCATTTAATTTAATATTTTTATTTTGGGATTCTATATACCTATTACATTTTGGTTAGATATATTTCATATTTGCCAAATGGATTTCAATTTTACTTTGGTCGATTGCATAATTTCATGATTTTATGTTCCTCTACTCTATTATATATTACTGTCACTATAATATGTCCGTGAAACGCATGGGTGTGAAGCATTGTACATCCCTAAATGCACGTGTGTGAAATTAATATAAAATAATGCTATTCGATTTTATTGTCATTAAAGGAAATAACAAATAAGAATTAATAAAAAATTATTGGTTCAACGAGATGACGATAAACTAATAATAATAATTTAAAATTATGTCATCAAAATAAAGAATTGATTGCATGCTACTTGCAAATGTAGGATGCATATTAATTCTATGCAGGTTGTGTTTTTTAATTTCTTTAAGACATTAAGCTTGACAAACAAAATTTTTTTATATTTTACATATGAAATTTCTTTAAAACTGTTGCACGGGTGGAAACCTAGTAATATATAGTGCAAGAAATGATATCAAGAATACAAAGTTCCATAAATAATATAAGATACAAAATAAAAACAAATAATCCAAGATCCCTTGTAGACGAACTATTCTGGTCATATGACACGTTCTCATTTGTTTCCTTTGTTAGAAGTATTATTTGGTTAGAAGTATTATTTAGTTAAATATTTCAGTTATGGTTAGTTTTGGTATTTTAGCTTATTAGGTATAAATAGGCGTCTGTGTAATCCTCTTATGTACAATTATTGAATATGTGAAACCCTTTTAGTTTTCACATGGTATCAGAGCATTCAGTTTTGGGCTAGGTCTATCGTTACTTCCATTCTTCGGTGAGTGGCTTTGCGCCACTCGTCTTGTATAGTCCTTTGTTTCCTTTATTTCCATTATTGCCTTTGATTTCTTCGTTTTTTCCGTTGTCCTTCAATTCTTTCCCAGCACAAATTGCCTTCTCTCGTCGTGTTTTGATGCCGCTGTTCAAGTTTGATGGGAGGTTACTTGGGATGGTGGGTAATGAGGTTTTTGTTTGCTTTCTGGCGGCAATAGTGAGTATTAAATTTGTACATTGTTTATGATTAAGAATAATTTTCTTTGTGGTTGATTTGAAGTGAATCCGAAATGAATTGATGTCCATGTATCTTGAATTGTGTTTCTTCAATTTAGGGTCCAATATATTGGAATTGTCTCTCTTTCTTCTGAATTTGGCCCAGAGTATCTGGAATTGTCTCCCTTCTCATCTGGTCTAGTTTAATCTGGAGTTGGCTTTGTTTCTGTCCTTCATCTGTCTGGTGTCTAGGATATATGGAATTGGTTTTTCAAATCAGTTTTCTGAATTTGGTTAATGTGGTTTGTTGGATCCGGATTGTTGCTTCCACAAGAATGAAGATTGTGTATTTGGATTGATCGAAGAGTTGTCAAGTTGAACTCATAGACTGTATGACCCGCCTCAACCGTCCTTGAGATGAAGTGTCAAAAACTAGTTTATTTTGTTTTGCTTCTTGGCAAACTCTTGATGATTGTCATCATCTGTTTGACGGGGGGTGTTAGAAGTATTATTTGGTTAGAAGTATTATTTAGTTAAATATTTCAGTTATGGTTAGTTTTGGTATTTTAGCTTATTAGGGTTACATATTAGGGTTTTTTCTATTTTGTTATAAATAGGCATCTTTGTAATCCTCTTATATACAATTATTGAATATATGAAACCCTTTTAGTTTTCACATCCTTAACATGCCTCCGCAAGATGGAGGATTGACACCAATCTTGGGTCTCAAAAATTCAAACTTAAGAGTGTGTTAAGAATATCCACAATCTGATCTTGGGAAGAAATATAAGAAACATGGAACGACCCCGTAGTCACATGGTTATGTATATGGTAATCAATTGCAATGTGCTTCATACGAGGGTGAAACACCGGGTTAACTGGCAATTACGTATCTCCCAAAATATCACAAACACTACTACAGAATTGCACATAAAAATTGGAAATACGCATCGGTTTTTGGGGAAAAAACCGCTTAAACAATACATGATGGCCGATCTAAATAAACGCTACTATCATAGGCGTCGGTCCTTAGCTAAGAACCGACGCCCCAAGTCGATTAGTAGAAGGGGCGTCAGATGTTATCTGGCAACTGATGCCCCTTAACAACTTAGGCATCGATCCCTTAATACATTAGGCGTAGGTCCCTTCTTTTATATCAGCTACCCAAATTCACGAAACCCCATTTGAAGTTTCTACTGTAATTTTGGTTTTGAACTCCAGTGTTGCCGAAACCAAATTTCAGTCTTTAAAACCCATTTCAAGATTAACTTGAGACTTGTCTTCAGCCTTGAGTCACATTGTGAAAATTACTTCCCCATATTTCGACCCCAAAATCCCTAGATCTCCACCAAAGCAATCCGGCGAGCGACAACGGCGGCAGTGGTAAGGTGGCTGGCGAAGTGCATTCAGCCTGACATCTTGGTAATTTCACTTGATTTTCCATCTTCTCAGTATTTTTTTTTGTATTAATTTCATTGCCACTTAACTCTCACTAGTTGAAGGTGACCGGCGGCGGTGGCGGTGGTGGACGGCTGTGTTGGTGCATTGCATTTTTTTCTTCCACATTTTCAACAAATTTTCAAGGTATAATTTTTTCTCCAATTTTTTGGTTAGTTTGGAATGGGATTATTGGTTTTTATGTGTGATGAGATATTTATTTTGGATTTAGAAATTATGATTTTTAGGTTTTTTTGTGAAATTTGGTAAAGATGGGTATATATGTATACGTTGTTAAATATATTTGTTGTTACATATGATTTTTTGTTAATTTGTTAAATTATGATTTTTTGTTAAATATATGTTTTGTTATATATGATTTTTTGTTAATTTGTGAAATTATGATTTTTTGTTAAATATATGACATATTTTTTGTTATACATTGTTATATATGTATACAAGTATATATTTTTGTTAAATATATATGTATACATTGTAATGGGAAATTTGGTTTTATTGTGCGAAGAAATATTTATTTTGGATTTAGAAATTATGATTTTTAGAGTTTTTGGTAAAGATGGATATACGTATATACATTGTTTAGTAGTGTTTTATACATAAATTAATATTATTGCTTTGAACTAAAATGATAATGGGAATATATAAGTAATTAGTAAGTGTTGAATAAAGCAATGGAATCAAATAATTTAAAAATTATTTGATTAAATTTATGATGTCAATAGTGTAGCTTAGAAAGATTATGTCATGACCCGTAATACTTTAAGGAGAGCAAATACTAATGTAATAATTCTTTGATTAAATTTCAATATTGTAAATGTGCCAAGAAGTATTGATAGACAAATTAACAAATTAAAATTAAATAATATAACTATTATGTCGTTAAATTTGTGACGCAAATTAATATGTATAATTAACAAATATTGATGAACAACTAAATTTTTATAATAATGAAATAATGAAAAACAATTTGAATAAGTGTGTGATAAGAATGAATATGTAATTAACAAGTATTGTTCGTCAAATAAATTAGCGAAATCCAATAACATGTCAATGTATTCGATAAGTACAAAAAAAATTACCCGCTTTCAATATCTTGACATAGGTTGTGAGATATATATGGATCAGAGTTAGATGTCTGGGAGACGTACCACACTAGAATATTTGGAAGGGTTGAAGAATTTATAAAATTTGCCGAGGATAATACAAAAAAGAAACGGGAAGAACTGATAGTACGTCTCTGCCGCGATTGTAAGAATCTGCAAAAGTATTGTAGCTATATGGAAGTGAAACATTATTTAATTAGGCATGGTTTTAACGAAGGTTATACACAGTGGTTTTGGCATGGTGAGGATTTACTTTCTACGACTAGTACTAGTGTTAATGAGGATGCTCAAAAGGAGAACACCGTAAATAGGAGTGATGAAATTAATCTGGCCAGATAAGATAACGATGATGTCTAGAATGACCGGATTGATGAAATGATGCGTGATATAGAAGATGATTTCACTAAGACTCCGCATATTTATTACGGCTTGTTCTTGATTCCGAAAAGCCATTGTTTCCTGGATGTAATAAGTTTACAAAATTATCTGCCATGTTTAAATTGTATAATTTGAAAGCATTATTTATATTCACTGGTTAGTTTTATTTTAATTCAATAGTTTATTTACGTTAGCTTATTTTGTAGTAGTATTTGTATAGATTCATTTATATCAAGTTGGTGCTAATTACTTTAAAGTATATGTAAATTGTTGGTGTTGGTACTGCTTTCTCTTGGCTAGTTGTGGATGCATTTGTTGTTTTTGGGTCACAGGAAAATTAGCAGAATTTGATATGGTGTAATTTAAATTTAAAAGAAAAAAAAAATTGGCATCAGTTGTTCTACAACAACCAATGCCTCTAGTTATATTAAATTTAAAAAAATAATACATTTATACTATAGGCATCGGTTGTTGACACGAAACCGACGCCTATGTTATACTTTAGGCGTCAGTTTCTACCAACAACCAATGCCTATTGTCACATTTAGTCGTCGACAAACATCCGACGCCTATCCTTTTAGTATGAACGTCGGTTACATATGCGTCGACGAAGAAACTGACATGTATTAGTGATTACACCCTATGCCTATTAGGCTTTTCTGTAGTTGTGAAAGAACACTAGGAGAAGAAGAGAGAGAAACGTAATTCAGACAATAAATTTTTAATACACAAAATTTCACTAGAACGAGAAGCAAGAGATCGATACTCAATCTCAGTGGAGGATTGAACAATAGTGTGTTGTTTCTTAGAAGACCAAGAAATGGGAAATGAACCAAGATAATTAATAAAGGCCTAGGTAAAAAAAACGGTCGTCAACATTACCAGCCTAGACCGAGTCAGAGAAGGTAGTAAGAGTGAGGGCAGAATGTTTACGAGGAAGAAGTCCATGATGAAGAGTATGTTTGAGATAACGAAGAACACATTTCACGGACATCCAATGATGTTCACTAGGACTACCCATGAATTGAGATAGTTTATTTACAACTAGGGATGACAGAAAAACCCGATTCGCTCCAAACCGGACGGATACATGATCCGTTTGAGAAAAAATTTCCCGATCTGTGGATCGATGGAGTAGATTGTGGTAGAATTTGCGATCCACCAAAGAATCACAGATCAGATTAGATCAGGATCAAACTGATCCGATCTAATCCGTTTAAAAAAAAACCTTAACTTCAGAATAGAAAATTGCTAATATATTTTTTATTTTCTACTGAATAGAAAATTCAGAATCACAAATGTACTACAGAACTTACAATAGGTTGACTGATGAAGAAATTGAGGAGGAGTTAAATATTAGTAATTTAAGTTGTCTTAGATATGTTCTAATTTTTTCTTTGCTTCATGTAACGCTTTGTCTTCTTTTTTGTAAGCATAATCTTGCATAAATTCTAGTACTTATGCCGAGACTCTCGACTCTTGAGTCTTGATTCTTGAGAAATGAAGATTTGAAGAAGAAAATTTTTGTGTCTTTGTCTTTAACTGTTTTGTGCATGTTGACATATTTAGCTGTTTGATGGGTTTGTAATATCTCCAATGGTTTACTTTTGATTGTCAATGGGTATGCATGCCACAAATTTGCCAGGTAGTTCTTATTATTTACTTTTGATTGTCAATGGGTATGCATGCCACAAACTTACTAGGTAGTTCTTATTGTTGATGAGTGATGGGTGATGACTTGATGAGTTTATATTGGATGTTGCCATGTTGACTGTTGGGAAAAAAAAAAAGAAGGTATCAAAAACAAGGTTTGGTGGATCGTAATCTTAATCCGCTATGATCTGTGACCCACTCCGATCTGCAAGTCGTGGATCGTGGATTAGATCATAGTTTTGTAAATTTTTCATGGAGCAAAATAGACTGGTGTCAATTCGGCCCGATCCGATCCATTGATATCCCTATTTACAGCAAAACAAATATTAAGACGTGTGAGAGAGATATGGTAAAGCACCAACAACATGACAATATGTCATAGCATTAGTAGAGGGAGAACCATGCATCATGAAGGGAAAGTACGGAGGAATTGGAGATAGGAGTGGAAACAGTCCTAGAACCAATCTTATTACCTTTAGTTAAAATATCATGAATATACTTATGTTGGTTAAGAAAAATAAAGGAAGGCGTACGAATAATTTCAAGACCTAGAAAGTAATGAAGAGGACCCAAATTTTTAGCAGGGAATTGACTGGAGACTACGTTGATGAAAGTGTGTAAAGCAGTGACATCATTACCTTTAACTAGAAGATCATCAACGTATATGAGAAAGAGAATATATAGTAACAATGAAGTAATAAGAAAATAAAAATAAAGAAGTATCACTATGAGAAATAATAAAGCCATACTAAAGCAAAAATATTTTAAGTTCAGTGCACCACGCTTTTATTACCTTTTAAAATAATTAAGCTTCGTTCATCATATTTCTCCACCAAAATAGCTCTCTTCTACTTCTTTCCTTTCCATGACTATTTTTCCTTCAAATTTTTACCCATTAAGACCATAAGTCCCTCATTATTTATTGACACTAACATCCCAAAAAATGGCCTACAGTAGAAAAAGAAAAAGAAAAAGAAACATCTATAAAAGAGCAGATGTCAATGTAGAAAACCAAATATAAAAAGAAAAATGCTAGACACGCTGGATAGAATGAACTCGTATTTCATCATTTCAAAAAAATTTCACCTAGAATTTTCATCTTAACTTATTATCAGATCCAAAAATAATTGAACTTAATTAGCCTAAAAACCTATGATTAGAGCGACAATCATCAGAGGTTGAAAGAATGATGATTCCCCTAAAATCTTAACACCAAAATAGTTAATTAAAAATGCAGGAAAAAAATCAAATTGCATACACAAACACATATTACTGGTGGATTTGACCAGTGGTATTCAATTTCATTTAAACAAAGCTATGGAGGAACAGAAAGCATCTTTGCAATCATTTCCATGTCCCTTTTTCCTTGGTGAGTCATACTCTTTGTTTGTTCATGCATTTTCCTTCCTACGTAGTGAATCTAATTGGTGTACTTGTTTAGCATTCTTCTAAGTTATTTCTAATTTAAGTGACTTATTTATACTAAAATAAAGATTTGCCAAACAAGCAAAGATTTTCTTTACAAATTTTAAGATATATAAATGAATTGTCGTTAGAATTATACAATTTATACAAAATTAGTTTAAATAAGCGTATCATTGGTCTTTGATGCCTTTTTTATAATTAGCTAGTCACATCATATTACGTTATTATTTTGAGAGTTAAACATTTTGAAACAAATTTTGCAATTTCTTACTTCATATTTGGCCACCAATATAAAGCTTTTACTTCTCGATACATCTTTGTAGACTCTGGGTGTGAAGAATAAGGAGTGGTACGTGCATCATGAAGTATATCATTTCTTAATTCTTTAATTGCTGGTAGATAAATTTGCTCCTTATACATTAAGATTCCTTGTGCTGAAAGGTTATAAACCAAAAATTTCCCTTCAATTTACTTTTTTTTTATTCTTTTTGCAAATTTATCCTCCTTTTGTCTTTCTTTAATTCTTTATAGAAGCGTGGGTTGACGTGTTAGAACAGCCAATCTTGCATTTTCTAGAGTGAGTATTTTCAAATTTAACCTTTCTATATCCTTTTATAACTCCTTTGCTATCTTCTTATCAATTGGTGCTTTTCAACCTAGAGAATCACCCCCACATTAGCCTTTCAAGGATGATAAATCATAGTACATTCATAGTCTTTTACCAATTCTAACCATCTGCACTAATGCTTATTAAGATCTTTCTGCGTAACGAGATATTTTAAAATTCTGTGGTCCATGAATATCTCGCACTTTTCACCATACAGATAATGTCGCCAAATTTTTAAAGTAAAGACAATTGTAGCTAATTCTAGGTTGTGAATAGGATAATTCCGATCATAAGTTTTCAGCTGTCGCAAGGCATATGCAACCACTTTCTCATTCTACAATAGTACACATTCCAATCCTTGCATTGACTCGTCACCATATATAGTAAATCCACTACTTCCTTTAGGAATGGTTAATATTGGATGGTTGTTAATCAAGGTTTCAATTCCTAGAAACCTTTCTTTCAAAATTATGTCTATCTAAATAGCACATTTTTCTGACCTGGTGAGTGGGTGGCTATTTTAGAGAAATCCTTAACAAATCACCCATAATACTTGTGAAAAGTTCTATGCTAGAAGCACGAGAAGGAGTACGCCACATGTCTGATCAAACAATAAAACAAAAAACCCATGAATACAGATGAGAGTGGAGATGTGTTGGCCAACAATCGGTAGCAGAAAATAAGTAATCAAGGAAGAAGAATTGAAAGGAACGTGTCCAATTTTTGTGCAAAACACGTGCAAAAAAAGTGGTGTTGTTGGAACGTTATTTTGTAAAAAATGTGTGAAGGTAGAGGTTGACAAATATCCTAAAAGTACAACATATCAAAAACAGGGTCTATATAAAGCGAAGAGGTTCCAATGGTTTTCAAATTTTGCTTCTTGAGTTACTCAAAAAGAAAAGAAAATGAAAAGAAAAGATGAAAGGGACATCAAGTGGTAGAACTAGATCAAGTGCTAGTGCAAGGTTGAGGTTGTTGCTGAGCAGAAGTTGCATGGTAGAAGGATAGATAATAGAAGTAGATGGAGGTGTAGGCCAGAAAAAATTCTGGGAAAAGCTCTACGCTAGAAGAACGAGAAAGAGTATGACACATGTATGATGGTGACAAAGTGAGAAAATTGATCAAAGAATAAAACAAAGAATCTGCAAATACAAACGAGAGTGGACGTGTGTTGGCCGAGACTCCATTATAGAAAAGAAGTAATCAAGGAAGAATAAATAAACATACCGTGTGCAATTTGTGCAAAACACGTACGAAAATAGTGGTGTTGTTAGGGCGTGGTTTTGTGAAAAATGTGTGTGAAGGTAGAGGTTGCTACATATCCTAAAAGTACAACATGAAAAAAAATTGGGTCTATTTAAAGCGAAGAGGTTCCAATAGTTTTCGTAGTTTGCTACTTCAGTTTCTCAAAAAGAAAAGAAAATAAAAAGAAAAGAATGGAAGGGGCACTAGTGGTAGAACTAGATCAAGTGCTAGCACAAGATCTAGAGTTGTTGCTGAGCAAAAGTTGCATTGTAGAAGGACAGGTAATAGAGGCAGATGGAAGTATAGGCCAGAACAAATCTTGGGAAAAGCTTCGCGCTAGAAGAACGAGAAGGTGTACAACACGTACATGATGGTCGAAAAGTGAGAAAATTGATCAAACAACAAAACTAAGAATATGTTAATACAGATAAAAATGGAGGTGTATTGGCCGAGACTCGGTAGTAAACAAAGAGGAAATCACAGAAGAATAGATTAATAGAACGTGCGCAATTTTTATGCAAAACACGTACGAAAATGGTGGTGTTGTCAGGATGACATTTTGGCAAAAATGTTTGTGAAGGTAGACGTTGCCACACACCCTAAAAGCACAACATTGGAAAAATGCGGTCTATATACGATTTTTATAATTTGCTTCTTAAGTTGCTAAAAAAGAAAATAAAATAAAAAGAAAAGAACGAAAAGGGCAGCTACTGGAAGAACTGGATCAAGCGCTAGTTGAGGATCTGAAGTTGTTACGGAGTAGAAATTGCATTGTCGAAGGACGGGTAATAGATACAGATAGCGTTTTAGGCCAGAACAAATTTTGGGAAGCGCTCTTCACTAGAAGAACGAGAAGGAGTACGACATATGTATGACGGTCAAAAAGTGAGAAAATTGATCAAACAATAAAACCAAGAATCGATGAATACAGATGAGAATGGAGGTGTATTGGTCGAGACTCGGAAGTAAAAAAGAGGTAATCAAGGAAGAATAAATGAATAGAACGTGTGTAATTTTTGTGCAAAACACGTGCGAAAATAGTGGTATTGTTAGGGTGTGGTTTTGAAAAAATATATGTGAAGGTAGAGGTTGCCACATATCCTAAAACTATAGCATCGAGAAAACTGAGTCTATATAAAGTGAAGATGTTCCATTGGTTTTCCTAGTTTACTTATTGAGTTTCTCAAAAAGAAAAAAAATAAAAAGAAAAGAATGGAAGGGACAACTAGTGATAGAACTGGATCAAGTGCTAATGCAGGATTTGAGGTTGTTGCTGAGCAGAAGTTGCATTGTAGAAGCAGATGGAGGTGTAGGCTAGAACAAATCCTGGGAAAAGCTCTGCGTTAGAAGAATGAGAAGGAGTACAACACACGTGTGATGGTCGAAAAGTTTGAAAATTGGTCAAACAACAAAACCAAGAATCTATAAATACAGATGAGACACGACGCTCTTCCGATCTCGAGACTCGGAAGTAAAAAAGAGGTAATCAAGGAAGAATAAATGAATAGAACGTGTGTAATTTTTGTGCAAAATACGTGCGAAATTAATAGTGATGTTGTCAGGACGTGGTTTTGTGAAAAATGTGTGTGAAGCAGAGGTTGTCACATATCCTAAAAGTACAACATGGAGAAAAATTGGATTTATATAAAGTGAAGAGGTACCAATGGTTTTCATAATTTGCTTCTTGAGTTGCTCAAAAAGAAAACAAAATAAAAAGAACATAATGGAATGGGCAGCTAGTGGTAGAACTGGATCAAGAGCTAGCACAGGATCTGGGGTTGTTGCTAAGCAGACGTTGCATTATAGAAAGACAGGCAATAGAGGCAGATGGAGGTGTAGGCCAAAACGAATCTTGGGGAAAGCTATGTGCTAGGAGAAAAGGAGTATGACACACGTATGGTGGTTGAAAAGTGAGAAATTGATCAAACAACAAAATCAATTGAATCTATGAATACATATGAGAATGGAGTTGTGTTAGCCGAGACTCAGTAGTAAAAAAGAGGTAATCAGGGAAGAATAAATGAACGGAACGTGTGTAATTTATTTGCAAAACATGTGCAAAAATAGTGGTATTGTTAGGACGTGGTTTTGTGAAAAATGTGTGTGTGAAGGTAGATGTTGCCACATATCCTAAAAGTACAACATGAAAAAAATTGGGTCTATATAAAGCTAAGATGTTCTAATGGTTTTCATAATTTGCTTCTTGAGTTGCTCAAAAAGGGGAAAAAAATAAAAAGAAAAGAAATGAAGAGGCAACTCTTGGTAGAAATGGATCAAGTGCTAATGGGGGATCTAAGGTCATTGCTAACTAGTAGTTGCATTGTAGGAGGATGGGAAATAGAGGCAAGTGGAGGTGTAGGCTAGAATGAATTTTGGGAAAAGCTCTATGCTAGAAGCATGAAAAGGAGTACAACACATGTATGATGGTAGAAAAATGAGAAAATTGATCAAACAATAAAATAAAAAATCTAGGAATAAAGATGTGAGTGGAGGTGTGTTGGCCGAGAGGAAATGAAGGGAATATGTGTAATTTTTGTGCAAAATACTTGCGAAATCGTGGTGTTGTTAGGATGTGGTTTTTCGAAAAATGTATGTGAAAACAGAGGTTGTCACATGTCTTATAATAATTGAATTCAATTATTATTCATTGCCAAATTAACCTTAAGAATTTATACGGGCAAAGCTACGATGGATTGCTCGACCAAAAATAGAGAAAGACCATGAGAGTATCCAAAGGTGGCTTGTCTTAAAATCCCAATATTTTGAAAATGAAAAGAGAATACATCATGCATATATGTGAACAACAAAAACCAATCAACCTGTTAATCCTGATAATTTAACACAAGGCCCTCTACTTTCAAAGGGTAAGAAAGGTTAAATTATTTCCCTTTTAATCTCTAAATTGTTTGTAAGTCCTTGCAATCCTAATTGGCTCGCATTCCAGTCCTTTAGCTTTTTTTCCAATGCATGTTGTGTAACCAAGTTTTTATTCCTTCCACATTTGTTCCTTTTAACCCCCCTCCCGCTCATCATTTGCTTGAATTCTAAAAAATCCTACAAATAATAAAATTAAATCAAATAAGAATTTGACAAAAATTAATACAGTCTATAATTTAGTCTCTTGATCGCTTAAGGGCATCAATCGCACGTATCATCACCGTTAAGAAATAAATATTACTTTCTAAGATAGATGATTGGCTTGATCCATTAAAAGATTTTACATAGTTTCATAGATAGAATTATTGGCCAAAAATTACTGGTGAAATATTGAGAGAATTTGAAGATGACTCGAACTCATCGACTTAAATGAAAGTAAGTACAATGTAGAAAACGACCACTCCGATCTGCAGCCACCCTCATTTTTTTTAATAAAAAAAGTCATTTTTTTTTAACAATATTTATAGGGCGACAATTTTATCTGACATGAATAAATGACATATTTAGTTGGTTATTATGTATTGGGTGTTTATGGACTATGAAATCTACTACTTATATATGCACAACCAATCCAAAATGACCAATTAAGAAATGTCATTTATTTATGTCAGATAAAAATGTCTTCGTGAAATTACTTTATTTTTTACCCTTTGAAAAATAAAAAAAAATAGAGTTTCGGTTAAGGGTCATCAAGTTTTGACTATCCATTCGACTATCTTCTGGCTAGTCCTCCAAAATTGATTATACCAGCGAGGCCTTGGAATGAAGGTTTTTCAAATGAATTTTTAAAATTAAACAAAATACTCCTATTTGGGGTAAAATAGGCAAAACAATATGTTGACGAATCTTGAACACCCAATTGAATTTTGATTTATTGGCTCTTATATATAGTTAGTGATTATTAGTGATAATGAAGTGATACATATAAGATAGGCCCACCTAAAAACCTCACGTTGGCAACATATACAGAAAAAAAAATAAATAAATAATGAAAGGAAAAACAATGTCTTAGAGTATGCCCTCTTTTAGCATGGAATCTCTCATGAATAGTGAACTCAAGTTATATCTCAGGGGCATTCTTAGAAAACCAAACATATTTTTGACGATGGTCCCGACTTCACTCTTTTAAAGAGTAGTGATATTGTCTATGATATATATAAATTAATATATATACTATGAGATGCTCAATCTTTTCAAATTAATATTTTTTATACTTGGGAGCTGGCAAGGTCAGGCATCTGACCATTAAATAAGTTCAAATCCATTTTTAGTTAAATTTTATTATTGTTGAATTGTTAAACTTAGTACTTATTTTGACATCAAACTTGTATAGATATGTTGTTTGGAAACTGAGTTATTTTATTGATTTTGCAATACATTGCATATTTCAATTTCAATTATTTTCCGTGTACTCCATTTTTAGAAAATTAGTTAAGAAATGTCAATGCGGTAGTTCAAGTGTACAAAACTCGGGATGCTATAGTCTCATATCAGAGTACGGTTTAATTTGTTATATTAACTTTCATATTTTCAAAGATTTTAAAACGTTTGTCTTAAAAATGGTAAATCTTACTTTAGAATTGCTAGTTGTCACCATCTCTTATGTCAACTCCGAGATAAAGAAAGAATTTTGAGACTTTTGAGCATATTGCTGATCTACAAGGATTTTGTTTTGCCTACATGCATGCATGTTATTATGCATGCGTGTATATGTGTCAACCATTTAAGCTACAAGCACTTCACACTTGTAGTTTAGATATGTGTCATATATTACACGCATGCATAATAACATGCATGCGTGGGCAAAATAAAATTCTCGTGCTTATCTATATTAGAAAGACTTCATGACAAATTAGAGAGAGATTTTTTATCCTACGGAGCAAAGCTTAATATATAAATTATAGAAAGTGTGAGCAAATTAAAAACTATTTTCATTGCTTATTCCTCATAATTTAACCAAAATATATGAGATTGCTTTATATGGGAATATTCTATGGTGTCCTAAGGACACCATTTATGGAGTCCGGAGGGGGTATGTGGAGGCCCCCTGTTGGTTGTGTTGCGGGCGGGGTCCCCAACACATCCAACAGGGGGCCGCCACATACCCCCTTCGGACACCATAGACGAACCGGCTTTATATGGATCTTGCATAATTGGATTTTTAGACATATTTCTAAAATGATGCATTGGGATGTCCAGGATGCTAACATGATTGCAAGTATACTATCTATCTACCTATCTATTTATCTATCTATATTCTTCTTATTTGCATCCTAATTTCAACTAGTGCTACGCTTTTAGTTAAATTTGTTGCGCGCATAACTAGACAAAGCTTATAGAAGAGAAAATTAGTAGTATACTTTATACACTTATATCAAGCTTGTAGATTAAAGAGAAGTCTCTATGGCCTTAAACAAGCTTCTAGGCAGTGGAATATAGTATTCTTTATACACTTAAATCAAGTCTGTAGATTAAAGAGAAGTCTCAATGGCCTTAAACAAGCTTCTAGGCAGTGGAATATAGGATTGTGGATGATGACTTGTTTACGGGTAACTATGAAGAAGACGTTATATCATCTAAGCAATATTTGGATCAGCTATTTATTATAAAGGATCTTGGCTATGCAAAGTACTTTCTAGCACTGGAAATTGCTAGAACTAACTCTGGAACTTATATATGTCAGCGGAAGTACATTTTGGATCTTGTACAAGACTTAACGCAGTTTCCACACCTTTCCCTGTTGGTGGCTATAAACTTCAGGCTAACTCAAGGGTACTCTACCCTAATCCAGATCAGTATAGGAGATTAATTGGTAGGCTTATCTACGTTAATTTCACCAGGCTAGATATAGCAATTGGAGTTCGACAATTAAGTCAATTTGTGAATGCTTCATGCCAAGTACAGTAAAGTAGCTATTTATATTATAGAAAACCCTCTGTTTCATGATGAGTTATTTTTATATACTATTTTGGACCCTCTTACTTGAGAAATATTTAGCATATGAGCGGGTTTCTACTTATTTTTGTGTAAGTATGGTTATTGTAGATAAAAATGTGAGTGGATGCCATTGGAGATTGTGCTCAAGCATTTTGGAGGTGAAACGGCCAGAATTGAAGAGTTTAGGACTAACTTGCACTTTTCAGAACGCAAGGAAGGCCTATATCAAGTGTTCGAAAAACATGCGGACTAATTTTAACGACGTCGAGTAGTTTCAGACCATCATGAAAGGGTTGAAATAATTAAAGACCAAATTGGGAAGAGATGAAAGTGTTGGATCAAAAAGACAAAAGTTATATCAGAAGGTTGTCATCGAGTTGTACAATGCTTGCTACAACCTACGTACAAGAGGAAGGAATTACTGTAGCTTATGGGTAGCATGTGCGATGCATTCTACAACATCTACACTGTCTACCTGAGAATGGGCTTTCTTTCCATATTTTGGGCCCGTTTGTGCCCTAAGGAGAGGGGAGGCATGAGAGATTAAAAGGTGGCACGAAAATAACATTGAAGAGGGACAACTCACTGTAGGAAATCAATCTTGAAGACTTGAGAAGCAAAAGGGGCTTGGAGATTAAAGCTAGGGCTTTTGAGAAGATTGAAGAAATGAGATCTTGTTTGGTGCAAACGTTTTTTTCATAGTTCTTCGTCTTTTTCTTTTGAAAATCCGGTCATGTATTCAAACCCTATGAATTCTTATCCCGTGACTTTCATTACTATGGTTAACTAACTTTTCTTGTTGAGACAATCGGAAGAAGTAATAGACATGTTTTGATTATGTTCATTCCGTTCATGACTCTAATTAGTGTTGCGTGCTTATTTTTGATTGTGATCAGACGTGTGCTCTTCCGATCTCTAATCAACTTGTAATTGTGTTTGTGAATTCGTGAGGAGAAAGAGAGGTAAATCACCAATTTAGCACTTCAATAGAAAACATGAATTGCATAGAAGATAGGGATATACTTTTATGGTTTGTGCACTCACAAAAATGGTTTCTTATTAATTAATGCAGTCAATTGGGTTGAAATTCGCGTAGAGATATTGCTGGTTTACTTCGTTGGGTAGATTTGATTTTGCTCGAGAGAGGTTATCAATTAAATTTGCGAAACTGATTTTGAGTACGTAATGGTAAATTGTCATGAATGAGATTGCATAATTGGAACGTCTGTCTATTATGGATTCGTGAGTCTCAACGCCTTCATTCATATATTTTCTAGTCTATTAATTTGAGTAGCTTCTTTCATTTAAGCAGAAAATGTATTTTAATTTAAATTTCAATTTAAACAACCCTTTTATTCTTTTAGAAACTCTTTAATTTCTTTATTCAATTAGTTTAAAATTATCTTAAGTGAAGTATGTGACAACTTTCCCCGTAGGATCGACATTTGAGACTCTTTTAGTCCTATATTACTTGAACGGTATCGTGCACTTGTGATTTTCCCTATCATTTCATGAGCGTACTATTCATCTTTCAGCCCCACAATTCAGCATCTTATTGTCCTAGTTGGGCATTAGTGTCTCCAACTTGAAAGGGGGTGAAGAATTATGTACATTTTCTGTATATTATATTCTTGGAGTGAAGTGTAACATGTAAATAGTTATTGTCCTTGCACTGTAACTCTATAATAAACCGATTAATTATCAAACCTATCGAATAAATTCTCTATCTAAATTCAAGTCAATTCAAGAACCGATTAATTATCTAACCCATCGAATAAAAGAGATAATTGAGGACGTTACAAGGAAACAAATTCAAAATGGCTCAACTCCATGATATAATTTTCTTTTTTTTAATCTTTCAAATTCCAGCAAGCTTGTTCTTGCTAGCTTTATCTAAGAATGAATTTGTTGCTTTTTTTTAGGAGTGTGTGATTAGTATTGAAGTTTAAGTTCTTGGCAAACTTTTATTTTTTACAAAATATATTGTCGGTTTACACCTTTTGGCAGTAGGAATAGCAGCAGGACAAGTATTACCCGTTACCTGCAGGTACCCGCCCCGTACATCTGGAAGAACTTCGCCCCGAATGCTTATCGGGGCGGGGACGGGGTCGTGGCAGTCCCGACCCCATACCCGTTAATTTTTTTTTTTTTTTAATAACTTGGTAAAAAAATTTTGAGTGGTATGGCTTAGAGGTTTCGAACCCAGGAGCACAAGATAAATTCAGATAAAAAAAATTTTTATTGCAAGTTAGTTTATTTTTCATTATTTTTATTGAATTTCCTTAACGGGCAGGTAACAGGTATTTTTTTCGTACCCGCCCCGTACCCTGGTACGGGGTGAGGAATTCCTTAACGGGGCGGGGAAGGGGAAAGGGATACCCGCCCCAAACCCGCCCAGGCTTTTTTTAAGAGAACGTGATTAGTATTAAAGTTTGAGTTTTTGGCAAACTTTTGCTTTATATAAAAAATATTGTAAACCTCTTGGAAGTTGGTTGCAGGAGTAATCCTTGTCGGGTATTTACCCCTTTTTGCCTTTTGAACTTTGTTTCAAGAGATTTGTCCATCAGATCCCTATTTCTTTGGTGTATTCACAGTTGGTCCTAGGTCCAGACAGTGATAATAAATAACATTACTCGAGATATACCGTTCAACAAAATTTTTTGACTCTATTAGTTTCATCTACACAATATCCATATACGTGGACAGTAAATGCAACGTAAAGAGATAATGATACAATTTTGTGTTCCTAGTAAATCAATACATCTAAGGTACAGAGTTCCTCTAGCTCCCAAATAAATGCACAGATGTCTAGTAATATTCAAGCACCAAAGGTCTCATGGCGTAATGTCAGCACTGATGTGAACACATTACCACTCGTGGCTAGTATCTGTTTGGTGCTGCAATGGCACCACTTATCTAGTGGTTAAATCAAAATCAACAAGACGATCAGCATCCATCGAACTTCAGCTGAGGATTTCCCAACTCACTTTTAGGGGATTTCATTAGAAGGTTGACCATAAACATACAGATATCAAGCAATTCTATTGCTCTGTGCAGCGAAGAATTTTCTAAGCCAAAATCCAAAAGAAAGAAAACAGTAAAACTGCAATTTTGCCATAGCTTTAACCTACCCAAAAGCAAGACTTTGCTATTTGTGATCTGAGTTGGATTGAGCACCGCCGGCATATCTTCTACACTCGGACAATATCAAAGAAGAAATCAATCTCAAAAAGATGATGCTTCAGCTGTATCTTCTGGTTAAAAGCTTACTTTTTTCTTGTCCAAGTTTCAAGAAACGAGCTCACCATGGGGATCGGTCATTTGTACATTTGATCCTGAATCCCTGATGGCAGCTGTGTCAGAAAACAGAGCCCAGCAATGGCGGCAAAAATATTTTTATACTAGAGAACCTTCTATTAATATCAACTGTAGGTAAGCTTCCAACTAGGAAGAAGAATTTGCTAAATAAGGTCTAAAAACCCGCTAGTTTACACCATTATCGGAGCTGCTACAAGCTTGATTCTGAAGGACACTGCCACCGAAATCTCCATCCAAGCTCATCTGTTGGACTTCTTGGGGAGAAAGGATCTTGATGCAGCGGACACAGTTGACAAATTCCCTGAATGCAACGAGCAACCACATAAATACACAAATGACTGCAGGGATTTTAACATCTTGTTGAATGTATCTTGAACTTTAGATAAGATGAGAGTGTATTAAAACAAATAGGATCTATTTAAAGACTTACTCCCAAGGATCGTCCCCAACTAAGAGGACGTCATTCTCATGATCCACATAAACAAGTTTCCAACCAATTCTCTGTCGGTCCTCCAGTTGTCCCTCTATACCAAATCTACGAGCTAGATCTTGTTTTAGCTCTTCATAGCCCGAGTAACGGGTTATATCAATGGATCTTCCAACAGCTCCACGCTTGTATACCTTCAATAACATTCATGGAAACTCAGACCACGGGACATAATTGAAAAGAAAGAAAGATGCAAGTAAATCCATGTCTCTGCGACAGCAATGAAAATAAAGAAGTAACCTTTGTATACGTTCGTATTCGAGGCATTTGGGGTGGAGGAGCCCACGCACCACCATTCATGAAACTGCTGTCATTTATTGTGGAATCATTTGAATTGAATGTCATATCTGGAACTCCAAATGACTGGGAAACCACAGCTGATGAGAGTTCAGGTTGACTTTCCTTGGGGTTAACGAAGCTGGAAAGCATGCTGCCTCCTGACGCAAGATCATTCGAGAAGTCTTTATCTGATTCCACCAATCCTTTATGAGTGATCAATTGCTCAGGCATCATGAGCATCCCTAGCTGGTTGTTGACGCTGGCTGCTATAGAGACATTGTTCCTTGCATCACCCTGAACTTCCCCATCCTGACTTGCATCTCTGAAAAGCATTGACTGAGAGTTGAACGAGATCGAGTTGTTTTGCTGTATCTGGACATCATTCTGAGAAAGAACTGATGTAGCCGAAGATGAGCTATCAAAGTAATCAATCTGGGCACCAGCAGCATTCAGGTATGGCGGTGATGCAAAAAAAGCCTGACTCTGACTTTTGGATATATTCAACGAAGATTTGACATAGGGTTTTGGCTGCACATCTTTAACCAAGTTACTAGTCGAAGAGATTGTCCCTAGATTACTTGAACTCAACAGACCAGCAGAAGACAGAGCTATCTCATCTCCAGATATTATATTTTTATGGTTTCTGCCAGTCATTATCGACTGAACTGCACTCGAACAGTTGTTTGTGGATGGAGATCGGAGAACAAGATGGAACGTCATCTGTCACTACAGATTGGATTCCACCAGCAGTTCCAGTCAATAAACTGCTTCCACCACCCGACAGCTGATTGTTGATTGGGTTTAAGGCGCTCCCCATCTGTCCAGGCAACTCTGATAGTATTCCAGGTTGCTGATGTTGCAGTTTCGGCTGCTGAGGATGAGCATACCGAAGACTAGTTTGACTATTACTTGTTGTAATCTGCTGGGGAATAACATGTGACTGAGGGAGCGAAGTTGGCAGTACTTGAGATGCATCCAGCATTTGGCCAGTTGCCACGGGCCTAGGGAAGATCTGGGAGACATCTGAAAGCTGCTTTTGCTGGTGGTCCTGGAATTGTGTTAATTGGGAAGGTAGCTGCATTGAAGATTCCTGTGCAAGAAGTGATTGTTGTTGCTGATGAAGCTTCTGCAGAAGTTGAAGCTGAATTTGGTTCTCAGACATATGCAACTGTTGGCTTACGTGATCTGAAGACTGGGAAGTCATTAAACTTTGCTGCTGATTATGGCTCAAAATCTGCTGCTGGTTCAGATTTTGCGATAGATTTCTCTGAAGCTGGTGGTTTACAAGAGATTGTTGCATGACATTCTGAACTTGATTAGGAGACTGCATCTGCAAAAGTTGGGCCTGAACTTGGCTAGTTGTTAAATTTTGATTGTTTAAATTTTGTGTAGGTGGTTGTGCAACATCTGTCAACTGCTGCTGCTGCAGTATAATGGAGTCTAACGGGTTCAATGTGGAGGAGGCTGGCAACTTTCGGACCTGATCAAGTTGTTGTACAGGTTGGGCCTGCCTTTGAGGACTGAAC
Source organism: Nyctanthes arbor-tristis (assembly GCA_963692815.1). Classification (NCBI taxonomy): domain Eukaryota; kingdom Viridiplantae; phylum Streptophyta; class Magnoliopsida; order Lamiales; family Oleaceae; genus Nyctanthes; species Nyctanthes arbor-tristis. Next base: position 201,736 of record CAVNYN010226391.1, read on the forward strand.
TGTAAGTTGTTTGGCTGAGAAATATGGGGAGCAGGCAAAGGCAACTGCCTTGAAAGATCTGCACCAGAAAAATTTTGCAGAACAGAACCTGACAAAGGATTTAGGAAGTTCGGCTGTATTGAGTTAGCCAGGGAAGCATTTTGCTGCATGTTCATCCATTGGACTAAGCTCAGACCAGGAAGACCTTGGGGATCCTTCATCCCAAAGTCGTCCCCAATCCATGGCATCGACCTTCTGATTAGATTATCTAGATCAGAGGAGTCATCATCTGCAAGGAAAATAAGATCAATATTGAAACAAGGAATGAACTAAGAAATAAAAGTACTTTATTAGGTATTAGGTCCTGTTTCACCTCCTGGTTGCCTTGGGCGCTTTGAACGGAAGAAAGGTGTAGTAGGGCATATAAAAAATGGAGCAGTAACGGGTTCAATCTCCCAAATGGAGACACGATTGCGCCTTTCCCCGGCAGTTGACTCATCCCAGCCAACCTTTTCATGGAACAGGATCAATATCATTATTGGTTTAACTATCAACTCAAAACACTTGTGAGAGAAATATACGGAAAAGGAGGCCCATTTGACTAACCTGCAAATTACGCCATTGAGAGTTCTTCCATCTGACAGGATCAAGATCAGTGATACCAGTTATTGTACCCATATATCTGCAGACATCAAATTCAGTCAGTGAAACACTAATCAAAATTTCCGACATGTATACATGTGAATACGAACATATTGAAGGTCTAGCAGGTACCTTCTTGTTCCCGATTCTTCAGTTTCGAACATCATCCTGAAACGCATGCCAAGAGATATTTGGTTACTGCACACTGCTTTGTAGTACTTGGCTAATGGGATAACAAATTCTGAAGGACTGGCCCTGTTCCAATTTCGAAATAAGATCAAAACCTTGACATCAGTAACAAAATTTAGAGCAATTTTATCTTCCTCAATTGTTTCCAAACGATTATTTCAAAACAAGCATAGCATACAAGTAAAGAGAAGTCAATAAATAATAACCTTGGGTTGTAAAACACAGTGAAAGGGCTATTATTTGCAGCAGCATGGGCAGCTGCCGCTAGAATTCCAATATGCATGCTATCACTTGATAGTACGGATGACGATAAGTTGGTTGGTTGTCTGTTAGCTCGTCTTATGCCCAACAGAAGCTGCTGCTTTTCATCCCTGTTTACAGGAAATACTATAGTACTGAGATCGTCAATTGGGCATAACTACTATCATCAAAATATCCTGATTATTTTGAAAAGAAAGGTCAATACTGTGGATATAGTTCACCATTTGAGGGAAGTATCATTACCTGATAAATAAGACTGAGTCACCTGCAAATAATCTCTTTCCGCTGACAAAGAGACTCCATCCAGTCGTCAGCAAGTGGCGCTTTGGTTGTCCTAAGAGATCAAAATTTAAACTTAAAAGAAGCAAGTAAATAGTAAAAAACTTCGGGGAGTAATCTTCAGCGAGTATCCAATTAACTTTGTTAACTCATTGATTTGCATTGGTACATTAAAGTATTAACAGTTAATAAACTCAATTTACTCAGAAACAAAACTAGCCAAGTTGAGTTTACCCCGGTAAATATGGCGAAATGTCCATACATTATCATGCAGATCTCTTGCCACAAGCTCTTGAGCAGGTGGTTGCATTGTGAAGTCCTAAAATTAGTTAATAAATCTCATAAAATGAGATAAAATGCAGCAGTCAAGGCCTCTGGGGAATGTGGTGGAAGCTGAACTCTTAAATTTAATTAATACATGGGTTTTCTGACGTACCAGGGGAGGAAAAATCTTTTCGGCTGCACGGCGAGGTACAGAAAAACCTCCATGAGTGCTAGTATCGCTAGCAGTCAAGGTTTTGCAGAAAAATTCGGTTTGTGGTTTATTTGCTTTCATTGATAGATCTGATCTCAACAATGCATCCTTGTCAAACTGAAATCAAGTGGACATAGAGTTAATTTACTGCTATGAAATATGAGGATTCTATAATATTCTTGTGAATATACTTCCAATTATGGCTAATTCTTACAGAAGGAACTGGTTGGAGTGTCATCTGGGCATATACTTCATCTGTTTCGGGATCAGCCTAAAAGATACCATAAATAATAACAGTTATTCTGATATTGCAGGCAAGTTTAAGTTTAATGCTCTGCAAGAGAAATTGAGCCAGCCTACATGCAACGTAATGCTGTGAAGGAAGCATAGCAGCTTCGAGGGAAGATTTGTATAGTTTGGGATTTGTCCATCAACGTCCTTTTTCATGGACGCTGCAACCTGGAATTGGAAAACCAACTATTAGTACTGTCTTCCTCCAAGAAATGGTGCAGCGATACATAATTCATCAAAAAAATACTTCATCATAACTACATTAGTATGCAGTAAATTTATCCGTTTCTTCATTATCTCGAAAAAAAGAACCCCCCGTAGCCCGAATTTTCTAAAGAAACGGCATTGGTTCCTTTTGCGGAGCCCACATAGTTATAAAAAAGGTAAGAAACCGCTTGTGGTTTCTTGTTTTGTTATAACTATGCAGCTCTGTAACACAGCTGACTTCGTTTCTGTAGAAAGACAGCCCATAGCCTACACTTATTTCCATATATTTGGGAAATGAACAACCAACATGCCAGACCTCTGTGATTAACATGCTGGCTCAAACTTTTCTCTTTCATTTATATTTTCTCCTTTACTGGGGGTTACTAATTAAACAAGAGAACAACCTACCCATTAAAGCAAGCTAAAAAAGGTATTAATATGCAAAAGCTCTCCGTCCACAAAACCCGCACCCCTACCTCACAGATCTCAGCAAACAGCGCACTTTAGCATCGTCCAATATTTTTATTGTCTCTTTCTTCGTTTTTCCTTTCTTTCAATCCGCATAACAGCACAGGATGGTAAGGATGATCCACCCACAGAAAAACGAAATACTACTAACACTTGCATACGAAAATAATGATGACAACAATGGAATCCGTCCACGTGAATACATCGTAAGGCACAGAGACACACACAAAAAGTCAGCAAAACAGACATAATAGGTTGAAGGTTATGCAGATAGCACCTCAAAGGCGCACGTTAGCAACTATCACTAGAAGAACAGGGGTTTTGAGTCAAACACCTGTTCACTGTGTCCTTGAGGGAAGTAGACCACGTGGGTGCCGGCCGCCGGCAGATTTACCAGTTGTCCGGCGCAGGCTTGCCATAGCTCTGGGTTTATACTTTTCTTCTGTTCACCTATGATCAATTTTCCAAATCAGGTAAATAATTGGGAAAAAGAATAGTAAAAAATAATGCAATATGAGCTTCCTAATTGTAAATCTTTTGCCAAAAATGTAACAGAAGCAAAAGAAAGGGGCCAAAAACTCTGTTTAAAATCAACGATGTTTACAATGGATTATTCAAATGTATCGTTTCGTTAGGAAAGATCAAGAATATGCAAAGAGAAGCTAGCTAGAGACCTTGAGAAGGATTGGAGTTTGAGTTCGCCGGTTGAGCTCCGGTGGCCAGAGACTTCATTATGGTTTTAGCCCTACGCCGGGAACTCTATTTTCAGCAGAAACAAATGACCGAAGTTTTCATCTCGCTGGTGAAGAATCAAAGTTCCGATGATTCAACAGCAAGAAATAATAAAAGACTTGAATAAGTATATAATTTTCAAAAAAAAAAAGGAAAACTGGATCTTTTCCAGCTAAGGGAAAAAGGGAGAAGACTTTTCAGTAAGGAAAACGAAAAGGATCGGTAAATCTATTCCGGTGGCCGGAGGGAATTTTCCGGCAAAAGCCGAAGAGGGTAGAGAGAGAAAATGAAGAGACAAGAGCAGCTTTGGAAAAGGAGGAGATGTTGAGGATAGCAGAGACCAAATGCTGCGGTATTACTTTTAATTGCCCCCTCTATCACTCTACACCAACCAGACACCCCCCCCAACACTCTGCTTCTCTCTCTCTTCTTCTCGAAAAAGCCCTTTCTCCAGCTTTCTGATTTTCACCCTCTCTCTCTCTCTGGTTTCAAGGTTTTCATTTCACTTTCTTGCCGTTTCTCTCTCCAAGTTTCTCTTTCTACTCAAGTCTTCAACTTTTTATTTTTTCTTGTACTAGTATATATTGTTATTATATTGTTATAGGTATTAACCTGCTGTTGTCCTGAGGGTGCATTCCATTTCTCAATAATCGAGAATTTTGGGCGTGAGGTTTCTATTCTTTTAGAATTAACTATAACTAATATCACGTGTGCAAGTTATGTAGATTATGCAGTACTCTTTAACAAAACACATTATAATCTCATTTATTATTAATTTGACTATTGATTTGACAACTACTCATTTATAACCATAAATTTCAAACTTCTATTAAATCTACACCACTCATTTCACCTCTTTATAATTTCTCTTTATAAATCAACTACCATAAATTGAATCAAACATCCCCTATAAATTCGTTTATAATTTACTATATGATATTATTTTATTAGTTAATTTTTGTTAAAAGAAAAAAGTTGTAGTTTGACTTTTACTTTTTTATTTTTGAAAAAAGTGAAACTAATGAAATGATGTCGTATGACAAATTATAAACAAAATAAATAATCTAAAGAGTTGTCAAACACTTTGTTAATTTGTAAAACAAGTTATATGTGTGGTGGTAATATATAGGGTAATTTACATTTAACGTCTCTAAATTTTTAACGAGCAAGAAATCACATCATCAACCTTTATTTCTATTTATATGGGTCCTCAACATATACATAAATTCCCCTCTAAGTCCTCACTAACAGAAGACTTTTAATTCTACCCTTAACTATCCACGTGTAAAAATGTTAATTTACACTTTATGTCCACAACCTTCCAACCTTTAACAGATTTCGTCCCTAACCTTTATTTTTAGTGTTGTGGGTTCTCAGTCTTTGATGAAATCTCTTCTCAAGTCCTCATTGACACTTTCCATCATAAAAAGTTGGGGACCTTAGGCAAAATTACTTTTGTATCATTATTATCTTTTTAAATTAAAAATATAGAAAAGTAATATAAAAATTAAAAATCAAATACTCCACCCACCCCAACCATATTGCCGCTAGGTTTAGTCCAAGATAGACTTAGGCGGTGGCAGCTAGACTGCAGAATCAACCCACAGTTCACAAAAAATGTTTCAGTGGTGAAGGAGAAAAGTAGTCAGAATGGGAGAATCTATTGTTCGACGCCGATCTAAAGATTCTCTCACTGCCCAAACCAATATCAGTTGGCCAAAATGGGTTGATAGAGATGAAGGAATCATCAACGATTATTAATTTTACTTTGTCGATGAATTTGTTTATGTCGTTGTTGACAGCGGGAACAATGAGAGCTTATAACCGTCGATATTATCATGGTTTCAAATAACCAACCTTTTTCACAAGGGCTGAGTGTGGTGTTTGCTTTTTAATTTTAATATTATTTTCCTATTTTTTATTTTTTATTTGTTTATTTAAAGAAATAATGATATGAAGGTAATTTCGCCTAAAGTCGCCAACCTTTTACAAGGGCAAAGTTGTCTTTTTATGAAAAATTAACAGTTTAAATGGATAGAAAGTGTCAACGGGGACTTAAAGAGAGATTTTCTCAAAGTTTGAGGACTCACAATACCAAAAATAAAGGTTAATGATGTAATCTATTAAAAGTTGGAAGGTTAAGGACATCAAATGTAAATTTTCCTTTTTGCACGTGGTTTGTTAACGGCAGAGTTGGACGGTTTCCATTAGTGGGGACTTGGAGGAGAATTTGTGTAAAAGTTGATGACTCGTAGAAGCAGAAATAAAGGTTGAAAACATGATCTCTCACTTCGTAAAAGGTTGGAGAATTTAGGTGTAAATTACCCTAATATATACTACCCATGTCTTGATTATTTGGTATTATTTATTTTTTATAAGGATTAAAAAATGTGTTGAAAAGATCAAATTTTGTTATTTGTGTTCTTAATTTGTCCATATTTAATGAGTTGAATTCAAACTGATAGTTATAGTTAAAGTATTAATAAATAGGGATAGATTTGTAAAGTAATTTAAATTAGAGTTTTTAATATAGAAATGAGACTATATATTTGGGACATATTGAAAAGGAAAATATAAAGGAAAATGTGACCAAATAATTAAGAGAGAGGTGGTGAATCTTTATCCATTGTAAGAAGTAAAAACCTTTGAAACCCAGGCTATGGAGACAATTATAGAGATCTTAGAGTATATTCGAGAAACTCTTCAAGAACAATATATTCTTTATTTTGAAGAGACTTAAAAATTAGCTCCAACAAACTTTTTAATTTAACTTTTAATTTTCAGAGAATGGGTTACAAATTTGGAGAGCCAAACTAAGAGCATCTACAATACAGTTGTTGAATTTTAACTTGCCACATAAGCAAAAAATAGACTTTACAGACGTGTGCTCTTACATGTCAACATTTTAAATTTAGCTATCATAAGTTCATAACTAATGTATTGGAAATGTTAAAATTAAAACATTGACGATGTTAAATTTAATTACAAATAAAGTTTATTGGTCAATTTTTATAATCTCTGCGTCCCACAAAGATAGTTCGGTAGATAATTTTACATGGATTAAGGATTAGTAGATAATGTGGTTAGAATATTTTAATTTCACCTTATTTTTTTATATATACCCTTGTGTCATTAATTATTTGAAATGTTTTCAATACATAGGTAGTTGAATAACAATAATTAATTAAGGGCACATATGAAAATAAAACATTAAGATCGGAAGAGATTCAATATGGTAAGTGGACTATTTTTTTAGGAATGATGAAAATGAAATAGTGGACTATCTTTTTGAGGTGGGGGTAGTAGTTTATTTCCGAAGTTAACAATTACTACATAAGTTTAATGAAAAGTAAGTGAGGGAATATAACTATTACTGTTAAAATTGTTCTTAATTTTAACAAGAATTTTAATTTGAAGTTGAAAATATTCTTTTAGCACATTTATTATCACATCTATTGTAACTTTATTTTTGAGTTGTAACTAACACATAACACTAAAAATGTGATTTAACACCTCCATTGTAGTTTGAAGATGCTCTAACTTTCTATTTTACTTTGTATTACTATATTTCATTCATACACACTTTCAACGGTATTCATTTAATGCATTCACACTTCTAAGATAGCTATTTTGATATATATAAATATAAAAGAGTGTATTGGATGATGTATAATATTTTACTCTTTAAATTTGACACTACTCTTTATTTTTTAGCAAATAGTCTTTAGATATAAAAAGTCCCTTAGAGATGCTCTTAAATGTAAAAGCTTTTCTTGTTGTTTACCATCTCCATAATGTAGAGGCTGGGTGGTTTTTATAGAAAAACTGGTAAAAAGGTCTAATGGTGATGATGACAATTTATTGTGAAGTTGCATTGTTATTAAATAATTAGTGTAATTAAATGTGGAGATATGTAATTACTAGTATACTGCTACGCGGTGGGTATTGACTATAAGAATGGAATGCAGAAAGGGAGAAGAGGAGGAAGACAATCTTGAAGAAGAAGAAAAAGAGATGAATGGAGAAGGGTGACCCTAAACCTCCCTTGTGGTCGGTAATTAAATCGAGGTTATTATTTAACGTCACTTGCTGATGATAATGATCACCACGGTGATAAATAGTTACTCTTTAATCAATACTAAATGTCCTTTAGTTTGATTTTTTTTTTTTAAAACGATAATGAAATGAGCAAAAACGACTGGCAGACAAAGTTGAGATCTTGTATTTAAAAAAATGGTAATTTACTTTATATGTGTTTTGAAGTAAAATAACGAAACTAATTCTAGATACTTAATTATCTTTAATAAAATACATGAGAATGATATTGTTGTTTGGTTGTCCATTAAGTGGTAGTTTGATAGGAGATAGATCAATTTTAGTTAATAAATTTTAATTTTATTAACATAAGCAAAAAAATAAATACAATATTAAAACAAGTAATACTATGTTGGAATGAGAATCTCATAAAAGGGATCAGAGTAAAATGAGCAATGCTACTTGAACACCATCTTAATACTTTCGTAGATATCTTCAAACCACAATTATGGAAACACCCTTAAAATGAAAGGGGAAATTGCTGGTAAATGCCACAATTTTCATTGAATTTATTAAGGACGTTTGTAATTGCCTCTTGAAAGTCCCTAGGAATGTGTTTAAGGTGTTGAAGTAGCATTACTCAAAAGTGATATAATATGTAAGAGAGAGCTTATATTAATAAATTATAAGGTTGTTATGAGATGGCTTGGTCTAATCTTAACGTGAGTTACGTCAATATAGTACTTGTCATTATGTTAAGTAAGAGACTCAATAGACGACCAAATACGAGTTAGCATATTTCAGCTCAACACTAAGAGAATGACAATTAACTCGCTGGACGATCATATTCTCTTGACTTCTTGAGTACCAAATATTATCTCCCGTCATACGTAAGATTATCCCACCAGATGTACATATGGCGGGATATTATTAGACAACATCTATGTAAGTTGACTTACTGTGAAACAAATTAATGTACTTTATCTAATAATCTCTCACTATGCGTGTGACTTGAGTACTGCTTTGGTAATTCAACAAAATAATTCTTGTTATGAAGAAAACACGTTAATAAAGTACAAGATAAATTACGTTACCCTTGAATTTATAATTGCTTATATTCAACAAAAAGAATTGACGTGTTGCTGCTGTTATTATAAAAATAATAATTAGTAGTCTGTGTGAATAGTAGATTCCAACTCCGAGAGCGACAGCTCTAACTTTCACAATATTGTCAATTTTCGTAAAGGTGAATATTTATAGTGGGAATAATCCGGAAAAAAAAAAGAAAAAGGAAAATGATAATTACGTAATTAAATATGACTAATTAAGGTTGGGTTGTTCATCATCATGTGCGGTTACTGTTTGTCACATCCATCCTCCACGCCTATTCCGTTCCCAATTATTACACTTTCTTTTTATTTTATTTTATTATTTGTATTATTATTGTGGTTTTCCTCTTCCTATGTTAAATTAATTTATTTATTATAGTTCGAATTGTATTTTAACAGTTAAAATGCTTGCGTTCTGACTAGAAGATTCTGATTTCAACCTACCCTATATTCTGAAAATGTTCTACCTTATGATATGGCATGCCAGATGGCACTTATCTGGCCCTTGCATGCCACATCAGCATTTGACTGCATTATACTGCCTAACGTCTAGCATTAGATAATTATTACTTCCCTGTATAAAAAATAATAATAATTTATTTATTAATAATAATTTATTTATTAGTTAGACCTCCTGTATTGTTCGTATTTTAAAAATAGTACATAAACTTTTCAATTGGTGTTCCTCTAGACAAATATAGAAGAGAAGTTGCAAAATGGGCATTCATTTTTTTCTTTTTTCTTTTTTTCTTCGCATGAACTATAATTTTCGTTGACTTTAAAAATCTAACCTTCTATGCGTTGAATATAAAATAATTTAGTGAAAACCATACTCCGGCACCTCACAAGGGAGAGACTCACAGTAGAACACATATTATGTGCCACCCCCTTCTGAGATAGTGCTATTTTTAAAAAATAGACATTATATTGATCATTTGATCAAGGCTCTTAATTGAACTATGTTAAACAATGAAATTCTAGGCTTACATGTCATGTGTATCCTTAAACAATGTTCGGCACTTATAATTAGGTAACTGAAAAAGTGGCCGATGGCTACTAGCGTTCTAATGGGTTAAATTCATAATTGGAGCATTGAATGTTGAGGTTGTAGACAAATCCTGCCACATGAGATTTGGGTTTTTCCAATATTATTGTTGATTTGTTTATTTACTTTGAGTTGGGTTTCATTTTGATGTAATTCTATGTATATACACATTTATACTGCAAATGTTAGTTGTACTTTAAAAAAAATGGCTTCTGCCAAATATTGTTTTTTTGTTTGTTTCGAATTTTTAAACTTCCATGAATCGCTCAAAATAAATAAATAAATAAATAAAATTAAAAAAAAACAATATTTGTCAACATGAAAGAAGTGTGCCTTAATATCTTGAAACAAATTTATGTCATGAGGTTATTACCTTGAAGTACATTGAATTAAGTTTGTTAGTATTAAATTTGAATTCATCTAAGACTTTTCGCTAAATTAAACAAAAATGTCTCATTCTAAATATGAGTTTTTGGTAATGTTTATGCAAACTATCGATGATCTCAATGAAACATTCTCCAAAGTTCAATGGTTGGTCCGAAAGAGAGAGTATTCCCTTCATTGACATTGCCTATCTCATTAATGACGAAAATGACTTGTGAGTTGCCCAAATATTTTTGGTGATTGGATTTGTATGGATATAGTTTTGCAGGGGACCAGTTAGAAAAAGTGACCGTTGGCGTTGAATCGGTTAATAATCTCAAAGCAATATTCGGCTTACAATAACAATCTCAATGAGTGAAGATTGTAAAATATTTGATGTGCTAGACGAGATAACGGAATTTAAACTTTTGTTCTTCATCTGGATAAAGTTGAAAAGATTGATAACAAAAATTTCACACCGACCATACCAGACGACACGAGACATCACGTTACCTGGATTGACCTTCACGTTGGGAGTGGTCCTAGTCTTGGTTTGGTCAAGACTAGTATCTTTCTAAGCACTCGTATTCTTGGAGCATTGATAGATCCGAATACATCCCAGTTAACCTTTTTCCCCCTTTTAGTTGGCTAAATATAAATTGAAAAAAGCAAGAACATAAGAATATATGGAGCCTCAATACTTTACACATGTTTTATATGTTTATATAAATGACCATGGAATTATGTGTCACGCCCCCGTTAACTTTTCAATATTTCCGATTATCTTAGGGAAATTTACAAATTCTGTTGCGGAAGCTTTTATTCAAATAACGGGGATGGGACGTGCAAAACAATCCAATTTATCTTATCTTACTGAGTTTAATAGATAAAGATAATTTCATAAGTTAACAAATCGTCAACCTTTTAAAGAAACATTAAAGCTAGGTTTTTCAAGAAATATGAAAACACAAGAAATTGTATTAATAAACATATTTCATTGATTTCCAAGGTGGGTCAAATCATTAGAAAACTTTTACAGTGAGAAGTAGAGCTCAAATCAATATAAAGATTATAACTCGCTATTTTCTTATATGTTATAAGCTGTAAAAACATATATACTATAGGTGTGGACATAAAAGTAATAAATTCGTGATAGTTTCAAGAACAGGTTTACACCACATGCAAAACTCTACTCCCGTTTGCGAGCACGATCCAACATCCAGCTTGCCCTGCCTTTCAATTGTTATGACTCCAATTATCTACAAAAATTGTAATAAGTGGGGAGTGAGTACAACGTACTCAGTGAATAACATAATCCTTTGATTCACCTTTTG